>NW_017547141.1:780680-803465 GCF_001854935.1 Bemisia tabaci | reverse complement strand
AAGTGGGGGAGGGGGGGGGGGGCGAAAAGGCGGAAGCATCTGTCGCTGCTCCTGGGCGCTTAATTAGGATGAACATTAGACTCAGCGAGGCCATTAACCAGAATACCCAGATTTAAATACTCAAGTGTAATACAATTACTCCGCAGTAATGACGAAGCTTATCTTTTCGCCGAGCAGCGAGCAGCGTTGTTACAAAAGCTGGGTCCCGCTCCTCCGGGCGACCGGCGCCAACTGCGATAATGAAGCTCTACGAGACCGAGTCAAAAGTTGGAGGAGTGGATCCTCTGAGTAGTGGATCGGGACTTACGCTTCCGCGACGAGACGCTTCTGACAAAGGCTCGGGTAGGAAAGAAAATGTGAATTGTGTCTCTTCAGATGTGGACACTATGGGACAGTGCGGCCGTGATAGCGAAGAGAAGTTTTGAGAAAACTGGCTTCGAAGCGTCTGACCGGAAAATTTTATTGAAAGCAGTCTCCGTTCTCTCTCAAATTACCACTAATCGTCCGAAAGACTCCTAGCAATCGTTTAGATTAGTAAAATGGATTTTATTTCAATTACATAAAAAGGGTATTTTTCATTTTCATGCTAGACTATTGTTAGGCAACACAGTCGTAAGTGCTATCCTCTGCATACTTTCGTGGTTGCGTTTTGGACACACAACACATTTTCAGGCTAGAGATTGGCAAAAGAGAGCGGCACTGTCCTTGAAGGCACTGTTTTCATTGGCTCTCTGGAGGAATAATGTCACTTACTGCTGTCTTGCCTGAAACTACATCATTTTTTGCGCACTTACGGCTTTCTCACATGTCTTGTTTTGATACAATTAAAATGAATTGTGCTGTTTTAGCTATTTCAGTGATTTCATCTAAAAGAGATTAGACGCATTTTGAGGGAAACTCGATTTCGAAAATTTGACCCTTACTGGCTCTCTTCGCTATAACGGCAGTATTAATTCCCGATTTTGGTAATTCAATTCGACTGATTTTCAGCTCAGCGACACTTGGAATACATTTTGCAATACGGAGTCACTGTCTCTGGCTCTTTCATGAAAGCACCTTTTTGCATAGGGGAACCAATGGGACATATGTTGTTTCTAAAATGAGCCATAAATAATAGTGCACTTTTCGCACCTCTTCGTTATCGCATGGCAGTGTTTTTGAAAATTATTTCATGTATTAGTGGGAGCAGTTTTATTTTTCAAAGCTGCACCCTCTATAAAACGCACTGGTAAAAAAAACCTCTTAGACCAATGCCGCGGTGCATTGACTTAGGAGTGCAGTTTCTTGTCGCCGGATTAAAGAGTCTTGAACTCTTGTTTCAAGCGGATTTTGCATTGATTCAATTCAAAATCCGCTTGAAACAAGAGTCCAGACTCTTAAATTCGGCGACAAGAAACTGCACTCTTGAACCAAGAGGTTTTTTTTACCAGTGCGGAGTACTCATTTTGACAGTTCGCGGGTCCTCCAGGATGGCACTCCTGGTCCGGTCGGACTACTTCTCAAACACTTCCGTCGCATCGACCGCCGACAAGAAATCAGATGTTTCAATCGCTGACGGTAACTAGACTGTTAATACACGGATTAATGCGTGTTCGGCGGGCTTCGCGCGTAATTAATGGCTAACGAGGAGTTTGAAGTTCGCAGGCGTCGCCAACAGAGCTCCGGCTGTCAGCTCGGAAGATCGAGCGACTTGGAAATCGCAACGGAACAACTTTTCACGCACGTCTCACGGACGGACGCGGACAACACGTCATCTTATCCTGGACCGGAGGGTGTCCAGCCTGCCTTTTTTTCATGCTCACATCCGTGACGCGAGGGAGGTGTTGCCCGGTTTTGATTGGCAGTTATTTTTTGCGGTGTTAATGACGTCATTCAAGTTTTCAGGCAAACGACATTCCATGAGACTGGAGAGTACGCTGGCAGGACTTGGTGTTTAATTGGTACTAAAAAAAAGTGGCGTTCATGGGGTTAGTCTGCCGTGCTAGGGAAAAACGCCGTATGAACATTCGAGAGTTGCCAAATTTTCCCGGATTAATCATGTGTTTTTGACCAAAGTTACTCATATTTTTTCTTGAAAGTTTCAGGTACTTTAGATCAAATTGCGAACGAAATCGTTTGAAAAGTTTGAAGCGGAAAATTCGAAAAGCTTTCAGTAAATTAGATTTTATCGAGAGGAATCTGGCAAGGCTCATACGACCTTTTTCCTAAGCATGGAAGTATTATACCTTGAGGGTGTAAACATTTTTTTGAGGAGCCACAGTTGTTACTAATGAGAAAATGTAACAAGGTGGTGAAACGGTGCTGGGTCCACACCATTTTGCGGGGAAAACAAAGACAAGAGGCTCAAAAATTTTGAGCTCTAAAGAGTACCAGTACAAGACTGAGGGAGGAGAGTGTACGGCTCAGGCAGCTCGCATGGAATATTGAAATTTTGACTCTAATTGAAATTATTGGCTTTGCTTTCCAAGCGAAATGGTGTGGACCCAGCACCATTTCACCACCTTGTTGTTACTAATTTTAGTTAATTTATCTACTTCATCGATTCTTAACTGTGGAGGGAGAATCGTTTTCTAACTTTGCTTGAGAACAGTAGGTGAACATATGTGCCCTTTCTTGCTTCCTCAATTTATGAAAAAGAACTCACTCTTACGGCATACCTCTCCCTCCTCCACGGAGAAAAAAACCTCGTGCGTGGGACCCGAAGTTCAGGTCAAATGAGTCTCTGAAGTTTTCGGATTGAGCATCTGAACACTTCAGATCTAGCTGTCGAGGTTCAGATCACACATCTGAAACTTCAGTTCATACATCTGAAGTACTTCAGATGTGAGAACCGAAGTTTTTCGGATGTGAGAACCGAAGTTTTTCGGATGTGAGAACCGAAGTTTATCGGATGTGAAAACCGAAATACTTCAAATGTAAGAACTGAAGTTTCAGATGTGTGATCCGAACCTCGACAGCTAGATTTAAAGTGCTCAGATGCTCAATCCGAAAACTTCAGAGATCCATATGACCTAAACTTCGGAACCCACGCACGAAGTTTTTTTCTCCGTGTACCTTTCAGAGCTTCCAATGAGCTTGGAAGTTGATTTAGGAAAAACTAGGAATATTGTTTCTAGCGAAATTGTGCATTAGAGTGGAGGGGTGAATCTAAAATTCCTCCAGATTGCAAAGACTCCTTTTTCAGCGATGCTGGAAAGCTTCCGTAACCTGCACGAGATCAAAATGCAAAATCGCTTAAAAAAGAGACAGCGGTTGAAAATGACTAAATCTCGGATGAAAATCAAGGGGCTTAGTTTCGGGCTGAGCGGGGAGCTTTCGGGGGGAGGGGTGAACTTTGGTTTTGTTAACGCGTCAAAAAAGGCACTGTGGCGGGGGAAAGCTCGGCCGGGGCGGGGAGAAATCATGAGCTCCGCCTAATGCCTCGCTGGCATGGACAAGTTATTGATGATACGACCGTGGAAAAAATTCAATAAAAAAAAGTTGGGCCGAAACTTCCTCAAATCTTCTACTTAAGCCCCGGAACGAGGCGGGGGGGGGGAGCCGGGGCAGGAAAACTTAATAATGAACCGTTTAATATTTCATGAGGAGCTCTACTTCCCTCGCTTGGCGCGGGTTCTCACCGCGGTTGTCTGCTCGGACGGGCAACTCCCCGTTATCCCCGCAATTGATCGGTGGAAATGCTGGGCGCTCGTCGCTTTTTAGTCAAAAGAACATAACTGCATTTCAATGTTGAGCAGGGCCGGATTTAGGGGGTTATTAGGGGGTTATATAGGGTTTTATTGCCGCAGGCCATGGCCATTTGCCATGGGCCGCGGCCCATGTCGGCAAATTTTGTAATTTTTTAAATGTAGTTGTAAAGAAAAATAATATTCAGAAAAGAAAAAAGGATACAAACGAGAAAAGATGACAAAATCTCTCATTTCCCGAGAGTATATCTCTAATTTTGCCGTCTTTATGTGATACAATAGACAGCACCTTTAATTAGTCGAGTTAAAACTAAGAGAGGAGCCGAACATGGAATTTGGCCTGGAACGGCGCGGCGCAGAGAACAATGATGATGAGAACTTGAGATGAAAAGGAGAAACCCTCGGCGCGGCGGTTGCCATGAAACATATTAGCGCCTACAAGGCTGCATGAATACTTCACGCATTGCGTCAAAGACAGTGCGGTCGCTGCGGTCAGCAGCGGGTGGCGTGAAACGCATAGCGCCTACAAGACTGCATGAATACCTCACGCATTGCGTCAAACACAGTGCGTGCAGCAGCGGTCGGCGTGAAACGCATAGCGCCTACAAGGCTGTAGGAATACTTCACGCATTGCGCCAAAGACAATGCGGTCAGCGCGGCGCGGCGGCGGAAGTTAAACTTATTAAACCACATTTATGTTTATTCTTTCATAATTTTTTGGTTCATTTCATATAAATGGAAGGCCTTGTCCACGCGGCGGTCGGCATGTATCACATATTAGCGCCTACGAGACTGCATGAATACTTCACGCATTGCGTCAAACACAGTACGGTCAACAGCGGTCGGTGCGGTGTGAAACGTACAGTGCCTACAAGACTACATGAATACTTCACGCATTGCGCCAAACACGGTGTGGTCAGCGCGGGACGGCGGCGAAAGTTAAAATTATTAAACCACATTTATGTTTGTTCTTTCTTTTTCTAGTTCATTTCTTACAAATGAAAGGCCTTGTCCCCTTAGAGATAGGTTCACGGAACTTAACTTTCGCACCGAGTTCCATGAACTTTTGCTAGTAGTGTTGACAGGGCTTTCGCAAAAAAATGTGTCTAACACAAGTAAACGCGTCTTATGCAACCCTCCCCCTCTGGCACGTTCACTTGGTGGTTTTTATTGATGTTTCAAAACGAATGAGAAGGGGGCGGCAAAATACAGGCGGCCCAGGGGCGGCAAGGAAGTAAATACGTCCCTGATGTTGAGAAAGTTGGATTTTGCAGAAAAGCTATTTGAAATTTTAATATATCACCAGCAGGATGCATCATTTCTAGACAATGCATTGGAATGTCACTTGGATTACATTTTGAAAAAAGGAACTACTATCTCTGGTTCTTCTATAAAAGCACATTTCTGCATAGGGAAACTTGTTGCAAAATGTAATCCATTTGGACTGCAATGAGAGGTTTTTAAGATTTCAATGTTATATTTGGACAATGTTTGGCAAAAAGGAAACAAGCCACATCGGTTATTGCAAAATTTAATTGCGTGGTTTAATTTCTTAAAAGAGAATGATTGTACGGATTCCTTCGAAAATTTTAAGAAATTTTCCTCGTACTTTGCAAAAAATTCACTAGAATTTTAACGAAAATCCGCATAACCGTTTTTCTGTAACAAAACTAAATTGCCAAATTGAATTTTGCATCAGCTGATGCGGTTTGGTTCCTTTCTGCTTAGCACGTTGTTATTGGCTGGATGGGCGAACAAATATTTGGGAACTTTTTGGGGAAAGCGATAATAAAATGGCAGTGACAACAAGTAGTAGCTTTTTTTCTACACTATGTTGACGTTTTACGCCCTCTACACGGATAAAAAAACCTCGTGCGTGGGACCCGAAGTTTAGGTCATATGGATCTCTGAAGTTTTTGGATTGAGCATCTGAACACTTTAGGTCCAGCTGTCGAGGTTCGGATCACCCATCTAAAACTTCAGTTCTTACATCTGAATGTGAAAACCGAAGTACTTCAGAGGTAAGAGCTGTAGTTTCAGATGTGTGATCCAAACCTCAGCAGCTGGACCTAAAGTGTTTAGATGCTAAATCCGAAAACTTCAGAGATCCATATGACCTAACCTTCGGGTCCCACGCACGAAGTTTTTTTCTCCGTGTATTGGTGCAAAAATGAGCTAAAACACTCGCAACCCATTTGTTAGATTTTCCCATCAAAACCGGAAAATTCCATTTCTCCATCAAAACCGGAAAATTCCATTTTTCCATCAAACTCAAAACTCAAAAAAAAAAAAAAAAAAAAAAAAAAAAAAAAAAAAAAAATGTTCTGATGAAAATTTTGGTTCCCTTCACCAAGTTCAAAGATTTTTCTCCGCGGATGGTCACGTTTGACTTATGACAACGAACGTGAAAGATTCATAGCACACCGTCTTCGAACTCAAGTTTTCACTTGAAGACCCTCAAAGTCGAGTGCCTTCCCGCGGTGAAGCGGCGAGGCGTCTGGGACTGTCTCAAAGTGCCAGCGCCACACGGCAATTGGAACTGCGCGCGTCCCCACTTCTGACGACTCAGCCCGGACTTAGTTGGGCACTTACTCATCACACGATACCAAGCCGTCGTATTAATATTAATTTCCGGCGGAAGCTCCGCGAGGGGGATGTCTTTTGGGATCGTACTTGGCAGCGCCGGCTGTCAGCCTCAGATTCGCCGGGATGCTCTTGTCAGCTGTTGGCGCCTTCTCCCTTGCAATTAGGCAAACTGCGCGACTCGCTCCGAATTCTGCTCCGCACACTGAGCTCGTCGCTGTGACCGCGAGGCTAGAGTCCCTTTACACTGAGAGTCAAGTCAATGTGAATCCATTTCTGATTGGTTCTCGTCTTTTCGGCCTTCACAGTGTCACAAACGGGAATAAAGATTACATGTTCACCGATTGCAAAGATTATAATCTGGAATGGACCAGGGAATTACGGGTTCGGCAAGGAACAAACGGAATGGGAGAAGGAACGGAGAAAGAAATTTGAGTATGGGCCGATCAAAGATTGCGAAAAACGTTCAATTTGTGTAATCTTTATTCCCATTTGTGACTCCATGAGGGGGTGTTGTCTTGACTCTCAGTATAAAGGGACTCTACGCGAGGCCGAGGAGAGGCGCAGTATTCTACAAAGCTAAATAAAAACGCAATATGAGCATTCCATTGTTGCCAAATTTTGCATCAGAGAATATTTCTTTTTCATGAAAGTTAAGAGTATCCTTCCTTGAAAATTTCAAACTTTTTAGATCAAATTTCGCACGAAACCATCCGAAAAATTGGAAGAAAAATACTCATAAACATTCCCGAAAAGTCGTGATTTGTTGATGGTAATTTGGCAACGCCTGAAGGCTCATACGACGTTTTTCCTTACGAGGGCTGCGTTGGGCTAGATTCGCGGGTCATAAGTTTTGTCTTTAGTTATTAGTTACAACTAACTTTATTGGATGTTTGAGATATAGCCGGATAAACACACAGGTGTGTTAATTTGTTTCTTACGTGCGAAATTTCAGTTTTTACATGACTTGGAAGGAATGCTCAGCTATTATGTAACACGTTGAGAAAAAACTCCAGTTGTGAAAGCCGTACTTACGGGCTAATACAGACGTATCATCCGTTTCGAGCTAAGACGCCGTAAATTCCGGGTGCAGCACCCGTTGCTCCGGCCACTGAGCCCGGAGCAGTCGACGCTTCAGCTCCAGCACCGGGAACTCTCGATCCCTGAGCCAGTGGCGTGGCGTGAATTGCGATGTATCGATTGTTCTGCCATTTAAACCTACGGTAAAGAATCGATTATTATTAAGGTGTTCGCTGCGAACACCCTGTTTATCGATCCTTTTCCATAGGTTTAAATGGCACAACAATCGATATATCGCAAAGCACGCCACGCCACTGCTCTGCACTGAGAAAAAACTATGGCTTATAAACCTATTAGAGGTAAATATGGAACACCACTAATAGTAGTACCTCTACATATAATAATAGCACATATACCTTAGTTATGGTACGGGGTACCTTAATTAGGTACAGAGACCTTAGTATGGTTCACAGACCGAGAATCATTAGTTTATTTACGACTATTATAGGTGTTCCATATTTACCTCTAATAGGTTTATAAACCATAGTTTTTTCTCAGTGTGAGCCCGAAACAAAGGGTATGTCTCTTTTGTCTTTGGTGTCGATGCACACTTTTTCTATAATTCCAGGATGAAGAAGAAGAAGAAGAAGAAGAAGAAGAAGAAGAAGAAGAAGAAAAAGAAGAAGAAGAAGGAGAAGAAGGAGAAGAAATAGAAGAAGAAGGAAAGGAGGAAGTGGAAGAGGAAGAAGAAGAAGAAGAAGAAGAAGGAGAAAAGGAAGAGGAAGAGGAAGAGGAAGGACAAAAAGGATTGCGGCGCCTTCAATTCGAGTGATACCTCCAGCTTTCCCCGGAAGTTAGTTTAGTTGCGTGACCTAACTCAACCCAATTCGACTCTGTTGCGATCGGTTCCCGAGCTTTGTAGCCGATCAGTAGAATCAAATGAAGAAGATCGAGGAGATGGAGGAGATCGAGAAGATGGAGGAGATGGAGGAGATCGAGGAGATCGAGGAGATGAAGGAGATCGAGGAGATCGAGGAGATGAAGGAGATCGAGGAGATCGAGGAGATGGAGGAGATCGAGGAGATGGAGGAGATGGAGGAGGAGAAAAATAAGAAACCCGGTGACAGGTAAATATTCCTGAATTTTCAGGAGTAGTGATTCCCCATGTGCGTCAAAAACGCATCGCGTGAGTAAATTGTTGCGATAAAAGCATGTGTACGTCTGGGGAAACTTTAGCGAATGACAGACGATTAAACAAGGCTATGGAGAGCATACATGAGTTTTCGGATAATGAGCTTTGCACAGTTTCAACCCCAAGTTTGCCTTACGCTCCGAGTGCGCGCGCTAACTGGCGCAGACATGCATGGTTTCGAGCCGACCAACTTCTCGTAGTTACGTAGTCAAAGGATGAGCGCCCGGATCCGGAACCGAAATTTTGGCATGTATTTAACGATCTCCTTCGCCAAGCAAGTTCCGCAAACTTGTTGACAAATGTTTTACAGGCATCGTGCGAAGCCGCGTTATTTCAAGCATGCTCCTTCATAAATTAGAGACGTATAAACGGACCGAGTTCGGTGGAGAGGCACTTATTTTCTTTCGCCTGGCTCAAGAGCAACGTATCGACCCCTTCCGGCCGAAATATCAAAAGCGCCATGCGACGTTTCAAAATTTCCGTCGCCATTTTATTTTTTTACAGAGAAACGAAGATGTTGTATGTGTGAGGAATTTGCGATTCGACTGTTGATTCTTATGTAAAAAATCGCGAGAAACACGATGGTGCCACTGGTTTTCTCTGAAATCCACTCCCAAGCTTTAAAAAAGCTCTCAAGTTGAGGCCAAAATGGAGGGGATATTCCACGCTATCATGAGAGTCCACCTCTACATCAAGACCAACTCTCCATGCAAAGATAGGTAGCAAATACATTAGTAGGGTTGCCGTGTTTTCAGTTTTGGAGTCCCCAAATAAAGTAGCAACCCTGCTAATGTATTTGCTCCCTATCTTTGCATGGAGAGTTTGGTTTGATGTAGAGGTGGACTCTCAGGGTAGGGTGGGATATCCCATCCATTTTGGCCTCACTTTGAGAGCTTTTTTTGAGCTTGGGAGATGATTTCAGAAAAAATCAGTGGCACCATCGTGTTTCTCGTGAAATTTTACATAAGAATCAGAAATTTTACATAAGAATCAATGGTCAAATCGCAAATCCCTGACACATGCAACATCTTCATTATTTGCACAAATTTTTTTCTGTACTATAGGGTGTTTCTGCTGAACGGGTTTAAATCTTGCATACTACGTAAAGAAATACATAGGTTTAGTCAAAATCAGTCGAACTACACGTGAAATTGCCTGACTTACTCCCATGTTTGAAATTTGTAGGGATGTTAAGCGATATTCTGACTCAAATATTTTTTAATATGTGCTTTAAGGAAAGTCTCTGGAAGTTATGTTGTTTAATTATCTGTGAAAAGTTATTATACATCCAGACAGAAATTAAGGAATATAAAATAAAATAAATTATAAATAAATCCGTCCTAATGAAGAGTCATTTCGGGATATAAAACGATTCTTTCTTTGACTTCTTAGCTTTTTATCTCGCATGAGCATTCTGAAAACCAAACAAAATCCAATTTTCAAGAAGTAATAAACATATTTTAAATTCTAACATTAATTAAAAAATTAATTACCGGGTACAGCGATCGGAATACATTAGTTTTTCTGCGCTACAGCTAACACTCACCTAGAACAAACCAAAATTGGAAGACATAAGTAGCTGATCTAAAAGGAAATGTGGCAATATACTGAAAAACAGAAAAAAAATTAACCCCCGACAAAATTGGGAGTGTAAAATTGTGAAAAAATATACTTAGCATACTTAAAAAATGTATAAGGTAGAACTACGAACTCCTCTGGAATAAACATGATGATCAATTTTTTAACTTATTGTTTTACTCACTTTTTAATCTTCGGTCCTGATTTCTTACAGACAGTAAGAAATCAGGACCGAAGATTAAAAAGTGAGTAAAACAATAATTTAACAAACACCTGATAAAGTTATGAATCCAGCCAACTGGAAAATGATCAATTTTGACAGACGCGCAAATGCGACCATGCAGAGACATTTTCCTATTGTATGTAAACTTGATTTTTGGCGGTTACGTTTAGGACCTAAAATCGGCTAGACAAATGACAAAAGTTGAAATTTTGACAACGCCGGGGAATATTGAAGGAACTTTTTAATGATTCAACGGTTGGACTGGCGAGGATGACAGGATTTGACACCTCAAACGAATTCGGAAATTCTATTAAGAGGAAGGAAGGGTGGTTTCAAAGAAGTTGAAAAGTTTTCCAACTTGACACCGCAACCTCATTCCAGCTCCGACAAAATGAAAATTTGTGATGGAAATCGCTTATCGATGGTGAATATAAAAAATACGTACACAGAGTACGCCTTTCTAAAATCTTTGCAGTTGTTTTATGCTTTTAAAGAAAATGAGTGAGAGTTTTTTTTCTTCAAAATTTTCACACAGTATTTGGTATGTGGTGAGAAAAAATGATTGAAAACTAAAAGGTATTATGTTTACTTCCATATTCTCAATTCCAAAATAACATTCCATACCAAAAATATAATACGGAAAAAAGCGGGTTGCGTTAGAGACACAAAACAAGTAAGTAAATTGGCGTTCCCCAATTTTTTCTCGTGCTACTCGGAGTAGTTAGGATTTAAGTAGGAAAAGCTGAAAATAAAAAAAATTAAACAATTTCACTTTAAATTCCCATTTTATACTCATAAGAATCACGAGAAACCAGTTCCTTCAGATTACACAATTCACTTTTGAAGCTACGATTACACGTAGAACCAATCGATATCGATACAATCTCACCGGTTTGATGTATTGTTTACGAACCATAAATTCAACTTCGATTCGAGCTCATCATACGAAGAATCTAACATTCGATGACTCGGCATCAACACTGCCGTGCTAAGGAAAAACGCCGTATGAGAATTCGAATGTTGCCAAATTTATCCTAAAAACAGTTATTTTGAAAGAAAGTTCTGAATGGTTTTCTTTGAAATTTTCAGATATTTTCGATTGAATTGCGAACTAAATTGAATCAGTGAGTTAGAAAAGACACCAACTCGGGTTTTTTTCGATTTTCACTTTTTTACGGTTTAGTAACACTTATGGATAGAAGCATCTGCACGCAAAAGGAAATTTCGAAATTGCAATCGGAAGTGCTCGAAACAGCGACGGGGAAAGGGAAAAATCGAAGTATTTCATTGGAAATACCAATTTTTGGCCATTTCAAGGGAAACGGGTGACCATCCGATTTTGCGGTTTTCTTTTTTCGGTTCAGTATACCTTGTACCAACAAGTTATATAAATATTCAAGCGTTATTCGAGTCGAAAAATATAAATTTTTCAGGGCAGACTATGAGAAATCAGTATCTAAAAGTTGGTGAGAACGAAAACGCACCAACTCGGAAATTTTTAAACGCTTAATTCTTTGTCATCAAACATGGTGTATCGATTTCAACTTGGTGCTTTACAAAGTCTCTAAGTACTTGTCCTTTGGCACCAAAAAGGTTTTTCTTAAACTAACTTCTTCGACCGCTGCGCAGTTTTAGGTGTTTCCTGAACAATTTTTTTTTCCGAGTTGGTGTGTTTTCGTGCTCACTGATTCAATTACCAGAAAAATTGATAGAAAAATATTCACAACTTTCTCAATAAATTCGTATTTTATCAAAGGAAATTAGGCAACGCCTAAAGGCTCATACGGCGTTTTTCCTTAGCACGGCAGAACTGCCATTTTTTGCCCGGAATTATTCCGCGGAAATCGGGAAAAATTCCGGACGAATTTCATGATTTTGGGCCGGAGTGGGAATCCGCGGAATTCGGCCCGGAGCTTGACGTCACAGATATTTCAGAGCAATTCACGAGCGCGGTTGCCATTTTTATCTAAGTATTGAATCATTTCTACCCTATGGTATAATACCCTCTGAAGCAACATGCAACGGTGTTCATGAGCCGCTTTTCAGTGCTTTGTAATTTCCGCGCAAACAAAATTATTTTCAAAACACGACGAGGGCGAGGGTTTTCCGGGGGCGCTTCGTCGGAATTCACTCCGGATCGTTGTTTCGATTAATGCTGAATTATTTTTAAGCGGCGGGAATTCGTTCGGCTCTCGACGTCCCTTCTGGGTGCATCTCTTTAATCCCTCTCGAAGGATATTCAGTTCGAGAGGGGATTCCACCCCTTGGGCACTTCCTCCGCAACAAATCTGACCTTATTTCTCGGCTTCGGGAGAGCGCATTCTGCGAAAAATAGTTTTATCGTACATGAAGTGGATCGTATTTAGCAAAAAGGAACCAGCGCAATCACAGTGTTTTCAAAATCTTCCTTTTAAAAATACTCAATATAAGTAGTATTAAAATTTACACGATTATTTCTTTCATTTAAAATTAAAATGTTTTGGGAGGAATGCAACATATATTTTCTATTTTAAGAGATTTTTCCGATAATTATAGAGAAGCAAAATTTTTACAACACTGGTTCCTTTTTGATAAATGCGATCCAAGTGTGAAATGGACCATGTTAAGTAACCAAGCCACATCAGCTTTTGCTAAAATTTATTCGGCGATTAAATTCTTTACACAAAAACGGTTGAGGGGATATTGTGCTTTCGTGCTTTCAGTGAATTTTCTGCATAGCACAAGGCAAATTTCTTACATTTTTCAAGGGAATCCGCACAAACGTTCTCTTGTCCAAACTTAAATTGCCCAACTAAATTTTGCAATAGCTAATGTGGCTTGGTCTCTTTCTGCTGAAGGCATTCCATGTATTGTGGTGCTAAATTTCTGACCCTATCTAGTGGCTCATTCTTTCCTTCAAAATTCTCTTGGTCTCATAAGAGGAACGAAACCTCTTTCAAGGCACGTAATGTGGAAGATGGCTCGGCTACAAATCCATCTCTTTGTAGCTTGGGTGAGTGGTGAAGCGGATCATTCGCTTCTGCGAAGAGCGAGTGCGGAAGTGACTCGGAAGCCGAGCGTCGTCGTCGGAGGTGACGAGAAAAGTTCGCAAAGCACCGCGAGTAAACGCAGCTTCAAAAGCTCCCTCCGAATTCCTCCTTTTTCGTGCGGATTCGAAGTGGTCCGTCGGAGACTTGGCGTCGGAGGTGAAAAACTTAGCGAAGTTTGCAACAAAATTCAGGCGGGCGGGCGGGGGGGGCGGTGTAACCGTTTTAATGGCCCGTAAAGTGACTCTTGGCCTCGTTCGCACGAAATGTCGAGCTGCGTTTCCCGCCTTTCGCGGGCGGTGTCCGGCTCTCGAGTGCATCAATTAGGCCGCCTTTTCAAAGGCTCCGACATTTTCCGAGTTTTTCCGCCCGTCGGGGGGGATGTTGGGGGCGGACGGACCGCAGTTGTGGACAAACCTGCGGGCTAGTTATTGAAATTGATAGTCAAAGCGATAGACATAGGAGACAGAGGAAAACTGAAGCGATCATAGGAGTTGGAATAGGCCGCCTTTTCAAAGGCACCGACATTTTCCGAGTTTTTCCGCTTTGGTGTGGGGGATGGTGGGAACGGATGGACCGCAGTTGTGGACAAATCTGTGGGTTGGTTATTGAAATTGATAGACAGAGCGATAGACATAGGAGACAGAGGAAAACTGAAGCGATCATATGAGTTGGAATAGGCCGCCTTTTCAAAGGCTCCGACATTTTCCGAGTTTTTCCGCCTGTCGGCGGGTATGTTGGGAACGGACGGGCCGCAGTTGTGGACAAACCTGCGGGCAGCGGGCCGATTATTGAAATTGATAGACAAAGCTATAAACAAAGACGACAAAAGGAATCTGGAGGGATCCTAATGGTGGAAGCAGGTGGTGGCAATGGACTAACTAACGGCAACCCACTAAAGACCTGCCAGTTAGTCCATCATTTTCTTCCTTAGTCTATAAGAACCAACCATGTCAGCCAATAAGATCGCTCCATACTCCCTATGTCTTCTTTGTCTACCGCTTTGTCAATCAATTTCAATAATCGCCCCGCTGGTTATTGAAATTGATAGACAAAGCGATAGACATAGGAGACAAAGGAAAATTGAAGCGATCATATTGGTTGGAATGGACGAAGGAGGTAAGTAATAGACTGACTAACGGCAACCCAAGAAACCCCCCTACAGGTATTTCATAATTTTCCCCCTGTTTAGTCTATGAGAAGCACTCGTTTCAACCAATAGGGTCGCTCCATACTCCCGATGTCTTCTTTCTCTATCGCTTTGTCTGTCAATTTCAACAAACAGCCCGCTGACGAGAGACACCATCTACCGGGTGAGTTCTTCAGGAAAAACGAGAGAACACTGAGGCGATCCTATTGGTTGAAATGGGTGGTTGGAATGAACAGAGGAGGTAAGTAATAGACTTATTGACAGAGACTCTAGAAACCCTACAGTTGGCTCATTATTTCTCCCTTAGTCTATGAGAAGCCCTCTTTTCAACCAATTGGATTGCTCCATACTCCCTACGTCTTCTTTGTCTATAGCTTTGTCTATTAATGTAGGAACTATCTAGGAACACTTAATATTTTCTCCACTCAATGAGGAAAATTTGGACAATTGTGTTTCATAAAAACCCAAGCGACAAATACCATTTCTCGTAACGATTCGCATCCAATTCAAAACATTCATTCACATCATATATTGATGCTGAAAGGAGACGAAAATTTATCACGAAACACAGCTACCGATCGTGCCACTGTTTTGGTTTATCGCTTTCGGAACTGATAAAAAACAGAGTCCGCCGGTCGTATCTGTTACATACAGTCGAACTTAAACTGTTTTTTCGCAAACCACCGTGCTTGTCGTTTTTATCGGATCCGCTCCCTATTTTTCGAACTGTTTCAATCTCTGTTGAGTTTTTTCGGGCTGCGCGGTTGGGGGTGGGGTTGGGGGGTTAACGGCGGTGGCGTTTAGTGCAGCGGCGAATTTGCATAGGGAACGGCACTCTCAATCTGTTGTGAACTGATGCACCATCCAACTTCATCCGAGCCCTCCCCCCCCCCCCCCCCNGGACCGGTAACGTCTGGGTTGGATTTATGCGCGTGAGCTCCTCGCGCAGCTGCCACTTCGATGGAGAAGTGTCGCTGAGCTGAAAATCAGTCGAATTCAATTACCAAAATTGGGAATCGATACCGTCGTGACAGCGAAGAGAGCAGTAAGTGTCAAATTTTCGAAATAGAGTCTCCTTCAAAATCCGTATTATCTCTTTTAGATGAAATCACTGATACAGCTAAAACAGCGAAATTCATCTTAATTGTATAAAAAGAGACATATGAGAAAGCCGCAAGTGCACAAAACTGACGTGGTTTCAGGCAAGACAGCAGAAAGTGACAATATTCCTTCAAAGAGCCCATGAAAATAGTGCTTTCAAGTATACAGTGCCGCTCTCTTCTGCCAAATAACCTGGAAATGTGTTTGCTGTGTGTCCAAAACGCAATCACGAAAATATGCAGAAGATAGCTTACGGGTGTCTTGCGTAACACTGGCCAAACATGAAAATGAAAAATTCCCTGTTCATGTAATTGAAATAAAATCGGTCGATTTTTCATCATCCAAATGATTTCCAAGAGTTTCTCGGATGATTAGTGGCAATTTGACAAAGAACGAAGGCTTCTTTTAATAAAATTTTCTGGCCAGACAATTCTGAGCGCGTTTTCTCAACACTTCTTTTTTGCACTCACGACTCTCTTCGCTACAACGGCAGAATACTGCCATGCTGACGAGAAACTTCGGGTGAGCATTCGCACGCTACCTAGTTTCCTTTTTACGAAAATAAAGGGCTCCGGGGGAAAACGGGCTTACATGGCGAGAAACACATTTCCCCGGATAAAAACCTTATTCGTTTCGTGAAAATTTCTCGTAACCTATATTACTTCATAAAAACCAGTAACATTTATTGGGACGAAACAGTTGACATTACTTTAAAAACCGGTCACATTTATTACACTGGAAAAAAAAACACATTGGATCTAGAGTCCAGACTCTTGAAAACATTCACAAGAAAAAGGACTCATGATTCAATCAGATTTAAGCTTAAATCAAAAGGAAATCCGCTCAAATTAAAAGGCTGGGTTCTTGATTTAAGCTTAAATCTGATTGAATCAAGAGTATTTTTTTTTTTCGATGTTTTTAAGAGTCTGGACTCTAGATCCGATGTGTTTTTTTTTTTTCCAGTGTAGGGCGAAAAAGTTGATGGAAATTGGAGTTGAGTGAAATGGTATGAAATGACGCGCAAATTTTCTTTCATTCCAGATTCCGGTACGAACACCCATAGATCCTTTTCCAAAGGTTTAAATGGCAGATCAATCTATAAATCGCAAAGCACACCACGCACACCACCGCTTAGTAAAAAAAAATGTAGCCTGTTTCTTCCATGTGCTCCTATAATGTATTTTTCTCAAATCGGAGCTTCCTTTTTATCGATGTGAAAATCAAAGATGGGGCTTTTTTAAAATCGATATTTCGGGTCAAAATTGTTTTATAGAAATACGGCAATGTGAGTTTGGTGTGGGGGGATCAGAACAATAGCGGGCGAAATTAGTTCGAGCGAACGTGGGGAGCGGGACCAGTGCATCGCTCGGAAGTTGTTCGAGGGAAATCGTAAAAATGGGGATAGTGTTTATTCGCTTTTTTTTCGTCACTCAACTTTCATTCGAACGGTATGCCGCTCAACTTCTGATAGGTCCTCATATCTGTTTACCAGAATCCCCATGCTCGATTTCGAGCCTTGATGTCACATGTCAGGGTTCTCGACATCCTGGCCATTACGCATATCAGGAATTAAAAAATGCGAAAGTTCAAGAACACAGTGGTTTTTCAAGAAAAGCTACAGAAAATTTCATCAGGCAATGCCACAGAATAATCATGAGAGAGCTATCATTTTGCTACCTTAGTTTTCGTGTGAAAGGGATCCTCCGAGGTCTCCTATGACAAAATGTTCACCGGTGCCGTAGACTCATTTCTAAAGCAGGAAGCTAAAAAAACGCAAATTTCTTGCAAAGATTGTGAAGGTAGGTGCATTTCGGAATTTGCCGATAGGCTCATCGTGATTTAATGCCTGTCACTCTTAAAACGTTCAATTTCGTATAATACTGTGCAACACTTCTGTTGTGAAATAGTTGCTTCAGGCGCCGCCGAACGAAACGCGCGTTGGCGCCTACAAACCTAAGTGGATACTACAAGCGTTGTGCAAAGTGTGAAGTATCCACTTAGGTTTGTAGGCGCCAGTGAGTCTCTTGCGCTGGCAGCACGCCGCTCCGCTCTGTTAGGCTTTAATACCTATTTATACTACTCACTCGCATAGTCAGCGTTTTTTAACTCACGATTTTGAAATGTTTGCACACTCTGCATAGATTATTCTAATTTAAATTGATGGGAAAAAATATGTATCAATTTATCAAAGGAGAATAATAATATAATGTGTGCTTTTTAAATATTGGTGGTTCCGTGTCAAATTTAATGATTTCCAAAGCACTTTAATTTTTTCTTTGACATTTTGTACTTTTATTGTGCTGCAACGAGGTGTGCGCGCAACCAAACGCTCAAAATTTGACGCGTTTAACTCTAAAAGATCGATGTACAAATGGGTTAAAACTAAAGATTCCGTGCTTCTTGGTTTTTTCCCTCTTTTATTCATTTTTGCAGTTTCTGTCGGCACAACTGCGGCTCATTGAGATTAATGTCACTTGGAAAAGGTTTTAAAAATATTTGCCACGTTTTAAAAATATAAATGTTTTCAAAATGAAGTAATAATTTCGTAAAGAAAAAATTAAAAAAATAAAAAAAAAGTACCTACACATATATAGGGTTTATTGTACATCGAATATTTGAAGGATAGAAATAAAACCAAATATTCACCAATGACAATTTAAAAAGATAATTCAAAAGGAGAAAGTAGTAACATTTCATTTAGAAAATGAACAACCATAACAACACCTCCTTCTCTCTCAATTTATCGTTCCTATATTGTCAATATAATTTTACATACCGACTAAAATATAACGCTTGGACCAAGTCACTGTTGCTTATTTTACGTGTGGGAGTAAACTTCTGGACAAAAAAGGTGCGCGGACAAAAAATATTTGACAAAATGTCTTGAAATCACCCGTTGTGCGACGATACGTGAGTTTGTCTGCGACTCTGCTGCCTCTAGAATTTTACACCCGGACTCGGAAAATTCTCAATCTGATCCTGGAACGAGTTTACCTTGGCAGTGAGCGGGCATCCATTACACCCCCGCCTTTGAATAGGCCGTTCGATTCGCGCCTTCAATCACGTTACACGGGATCGGGGAGGGGGAGGGGGGTACCGTTTTCCCGCCATCCAACAACGAGACGTCGCACCTCCGTTCCGCCCCAATTTGTCACGCGGATACATCCTACTCGCATCCCGGCAATGACATACGGGCAATCAATATCGATTTGCCCGAGATACTAGCCCCCCTCCCCTCCCACCACATGGTATCTTCTTTTACCGTTTCGCTCGATGGTTTATTCCTCTGAGCGGAACTTATTTTTTCGTCGATAGCTTGATAGCTTGAAAGTATGAAATAACAACTTAATTTAGGGAGAGGCTGCAAAAAAACAGAGGATAAATAAAAAAAACCAGCACGGAGAAAAATCTATGGCTTTATAAAGACTGGAAAAAAACACATTTGATCTAGAGTTCAGACTCTTAAAAACATCGACAAGAAAAAATACTCTTGATTCAATCGGATTTTTGCTTAAATCAAGAACCAAGCCTCTTAATTTGAGCAGATTTCCTTTTGATTTAAGCAAAAATCCGATTGAATCAAGAGCATTTTTTCTTGTCGATGTTTTTAGGAGTCTGGACTCTAGATCCAATGTGCTTTCTTTTCAAGTGAACCAATTAGTGGTTTGTATGGAACACCACTATTGGTCGTAAATGAACGATTGATTCTCGGTTTTTGAACCATAGTAAAGTATATATGCCGTCACCAGGGTATGTGTGCTATTACTATAAGTTTTTTAAGTATTATTATAAGTTGTTATTTTAAGTATTCATTCGACCTAGCAAGTGTCTCTCGAGTATGATGTCAATTGTTTCTGATCGTTGGTTTCGTTGTTATTCCTTTATGTTGCAAAACAAAATAATGCTTTCAGACGATTTGAGTCATACTTAGAAGGGATGTGTACCACCAGATGAGACACCGGAAAAAAAGCACATTGGATCTAGAGTTCAGACTCTTGAAAACATTGACAAGAAAAAGGACTCTTGATTCACTCAGATTTAAGCTTAAATCAAAAGGAAATCCGCTTAAATTAAGAGGCTTGGTTCTTGATTCAAGCTTAAATCTGATTGAATCAAGAGTATTTTTTCTTGTCGATGTTTTTAAGAGTCTATGGACACTAGATCCAATGTGTTTTTTTTCCAGTGGAGACCAGGGTGCGTTCCGTAGAAAAAACGTCATAACCTTAGTTGGCCATGCCGTTTTCCACCTCGCTTTCCAACTGCAGTTGGGTTGATTCGAGGCAACACCATAAACTACGATTGTTCGATGAGCAACGGCATGACTACAAATCTTGGAAATTTTCCGTCACTAACCGAAGTTTCATCAAGTGCAGTTATTAACCTGAAAAGGAAGTGCAATTTAAAACATCCGACAACCCTGCCGATAGCCGGCCGCACAGCGATGTCCGAGTGGTAGCGTTTATTGCGCCTGTAACTAGGAATTGAAAATTAAATCGACCTATAAAATGGGTAAATAAAATTAAAGTCGAGGCACAGGTCAGACATCTCGGTCGATGGGCATGGAGAGTGGTGCATTGGTAAGAAAAAAACCGCCGTAAGAATTTTCCGATGTTGACTAATTTACCTTTATATCAGATACTTATTTATTTTATTTTTTTTTGTTTTGAAAAGTTTTGAATATTCCTCCTGAGCATTCTTAGATATGTAGGATTAAAATACGAGTAAAATTACGTGAGGAATTTGAAGGGAAAAATTCGTAAGTTTGTTGAATAAAAGTTGTATTATATTAAAAGAAATTGAGCGAGACATGGATACGGCCTTTTTCCTCAACATAACAGAATTCAGAGAGCTCGTGAAACCAGCACGTGGGAGCGATTCGGAGGCAATGTTCCCCGTTTTCTTGACGAAAAATTCATTCCTCCATCACAATTTCCTGATAAAAAAGTTTCAATGGCCGAATACCAAAACTACGAATCTATACCAAAATACGAATCTCTACTAATCTCGATTGCAAAATTTCAATTTTTTTTTAAAACCAAGTTTCAAATGGACGTACTTCTGCCAAACGAAATCACGTGCATTAAGACATGAGCCCTGAGACCCATAAGAATACATGCATAACAGGGCTCACGTCGTTATGTCCATAGTTCCGTTTGACAGAAGTGCGTCCAAATGGCATGTTGGCCAATCCCACGCTTATTACCTCAGCCCCAGGTGACGATAGAAATAGATCGTAAAGGTGACATTTTTACAAAATAGCCATGCCACGGAACAGAAAAATCGAGACAATATTTCAATATGCAGCGTCGAAATTTTTCCATCTATTATGAAACATTCACGGAAATTCGGAAACGTCGCAATCATGATACGTGGTTTTGGAGTTTAGCCATCAAAACAACGGGACGATTGAGGGAAACTCATTCTTCTCGAGTTGACGCGGAATTGTGCAAGGTCAACGCTCTGAAGTGCCCCGTGATGCAATGTAAGCGCGTCTAGGTTACGACTAATAAACTTAATTTTATTAAGAAACGAGTTCCTCTAGTAACCTTTCCTGCCTCATTTTGCAAAGTCCTCGTTCAAGTAATTTTACCCGTGGTTATGGAGCATTTACGTCACTTATGAGCTTTTTTATGACGTGGTAATTGACAATTTACCTGACGAAATGATTTGTTTCCTAAGACTGACGACTATTTTAACAACCCGTTCTCGGAAAAAGAAAAAATTAAGAAAATGTTTTCATGAATCTACCGTTACAAATGACATTGCACAAAGGGACTGGTTGATGAAGTTCAAAATATGTGTAGGTTGCAAAATTGCGCATATCTCAATATATGTGTTTTCTTGTCCTTTTTTCCGGTAATTGGACCAAACAATTGATTCTATTTAAATTTTTTCTGTTTTTCGCATGTCATTAAAAAAAATTAAGTGAATTTTTTAAATGGAAATGCCGAACAATTTTCTATTTACAACTCACAATTTTGTCGAATTTTAATGTTGTGACATTTTCTTTACCTGGGATTGGATCAAACATGGACACTCTTATAAATTATATATTTATTACGTGTACACAGAAAAAATTGATTGCTGATTCAACAATTATGTAAATTATTAAAAAATATGCACAAGTTTCAAATTTACATTTTACAATGAAATAAAGGTAAATTAACCACGAAAATAGTTAAATGAGCAATTTTTTATTGTAAAATCTACATTGAAACATGTCGGATACTTTTTTATCTATAACATTGTTAAATCAGAACTTTCATTTTTTCCGTGTTCTTTATATGGGATGGACCAAACATGGACATTTTTATGAATTACATCTTTGTTACGTGCACCATTATTTCATTAGTTATAAAACGGATACAACTTCGCACACGGAGAAAAAAAACTATTCATGCGTGGGACCCGAAGTTTAGGTCATATGGATCTCTGAAGTTTTCGGATTGAGCATCTGAACACTTAAGGTCCAGCTGCTGAGGTTTGGATCAAACATCTGAAACTTCAGTTCTTACATCTGCAGTACTTCGGTTTTCACATCCGAAAAACTTCGGTTCTCACATCTGAAGTACTTCAGATGTAAGAACTGAAGTTTCAGATGTGTGATCCAAACCTCAGCAGCTGGACCTTAAGTGTTTAGATGCTCAATCCGAAAACTTCAGAGATCCATATGACCTAAACTTCGGGTCCCACGCACGAGGTTTTGGCGCGTATACGTAGTATACCGCCTTTGCGATCGTTTCGAACCCTGCTCGATACAATAACCGAGTCCCTTAGTTCCTTACCGAAAAGTGACTACCGCGAACTTCTGAGATTTTCCAAAGCGTGTAAAAAGTTTATTTATCCATCAATAATTATGATTTAAAGTTGTTTCTCATTCTGGGGGTCGCTAGTTTATGTGCAGTGAATACCAAGAGTCTAAGTTACTTGGTTTTTTTAAAAAAAGCCTAAGAATGCGACGCGCTGATTTAAAATATGCATAAACTCCAAAAAACCCAAAAACTTGGGTAAAGAGACTCCGGGCAAGTCACCATCCTCTTGCCAAAAACCTCCAAAAGCTCTTCTTTGTTCCCCTCTTCAGTGGAAAAAGAAAATATCACACTACGACAGTTTCCATTTCTGTCATAGAGTACCCCAAGCGGACCAAAGAACGGAACTCTTAGTCGTTTACACATTTACCTATTTAACAAAATCTCCAGGAGGTCACAGACAGGCTGGCAGCCCCT
>NW_017547141.1:616906-779990 GCF_001854935.1 Bemisia tabaci | reverse complement strand
AATCTGAAAAGATTTTGCTTGAGGCAGATCAAAAAACTTAAATTTGTTCGAATAGCTTTCTAGATTCACAATACACGGTCTCGTGAAGGTGCGTCGTTGACCTTGCAGTGTTGGATCGTGAATTCTCTTGTTGTGCTGCTTGCCTTTTTTGAAATCTCTGTAAATGAAAACTGAAGGGGTTGATATGTGCGAGTTAATGACGCGCCTTATCAACACATTGTGTTGGAGTTCACTGCTTGTTTTTTTTTGTGTACTTGGATAGAAGCCCGCTTAAAGTGTATGTGGTTATCCCTCTACAAAAGCGGGGTGGTCAGTTGGCTTTCCAGCCCTAATAGAAAGGGTGGTGGCGTAATATAAGAAAGTATAATCTCATTAACTCGCAGTGTGAAAATCACCCAGCAACAACGTCAGCTCGAGCCGAGAATCCCCCGTTCTCCAGCCCGGCGCACAGTGGAACAATTTGTGAAAGAAATCAGACATGAAATTTCTCACGAAAATTTGAAAATTTCACGTTTATTTCGTCACAATTTTAATTTTTAGGGGTGCTTCACATGGAGAATTTTACGAGAAAACCAATGAAACTACTATTAAAACATCAACATTTCATATTAATAAAGATATGAGCTTTTAAAGTTTTTAAATCATCTCTCACACTGACTCGATCCAGTGTGCGGCGGATCGGCTCGTGGCTCGATGTCGCAGCGCGCGCAGCGAAAGAGGCGAAGTTTTAAATCAATTTCGGCGGGGATTTCGGAGGGAAAACGAGGAAAAATGATAACGAAAACGCGAGTGGATCCCCGGCGAGAGCTAATGTGTCGCACGCAAAGGGACAAGGACTTCCCGCTCTTTGATAATGGAACTTAACAGCTCAGAAGAGATGCCGGGCTTTGAACTTTCCGCGGCGGCTCCGAGTGGATTTGGGCCTCACAATGAGATCGCG
Source organism: Bemisia tabaci (assembly GCF_001854935.1). Taxonomy (NCBI): domain Eukaryota; kingdom Metazoa; phylum Arthropoda; class Insecta; order Hemiptera; family Aleyrodidae; genus Bemisia; species Bemisia tabaci. The sequence goes on along the minus strand of NW_017547141.1, from coordinate 779,050 downwards.
TTCATTAAACAGGCGCCTCGCTTCGCCGGAAAAACGCTGCTCGAGAGCTTCGTGTGGATTATGCGGTCTGCTCTTCGTCTTTCATACGATTCGCGTTCATTCATGAAACCAGGATTTGGATTTCAATCATGATATTAGCCTGGTATGTCAATTTTCTTTTGATTCGAGTTCTTTCTCTGAAATGAAACGGCTAATAGCGTGGAGTTTTTTCAAAAGTTTCAGATTTTCCTGAATTTTTCGCAATTTTTTTTCCTTTTTGGCAAAAGCAGCGGGTTGATTACTGACATTCATAGACACCCTCCTTTGAAGGGCCGGCGAGCTTGCAATAATAATGTCCAAGTCATCAGTTAAATAATCCGCGTTAAGCAGAAAGGAACCAAGCCACATCAGCTATTGCAAAATTTAACTGAGTACTTTAATTTGTTACGAGAGGAAGTTTAAGCGTACTTTTTTTTTAAAATTTAAGGCATTTGCTTCGTACTAAGCAGAAAATCCACTGAAATTCGTATGAAAATCCGCACGATCGTTTTCATGTCAAAAATTTAATTGCCCAATCAAATAGCTGATGTGGCTTGGTTCCAATCAGTGGCGTGGCGTGAATTGCGATGTATCGATTGTTATACCATTTAACCCATGGTAAAGAATCGATTATGAAGGTGTTCGCTGCGAGCACCCTGTTTATCGATCCTTTTCCATAGGTTTAAATGGTATAACAATCGATATATCGCAGTTCACGCCACGCCACTGGTTCCAATCTGCTTAACGCGTTCCAAATGATGATTACGCAAACCATTTTTCTCTTCATTTTCGACAGGAGGAGTTAGAAAAGCGTATACATAAAAAATGCGTCTCTCACAGAACCCCCTCCCTTTGCGTACAAAGCCCCCATAAAACGCGTGCTAAATTTCAGGCGAAAAGCCGTTAGATCCGTTCTCAAGATCTGGCAAGCGAAGGTGGTGGAAACGTCACGGTGAAAAACGCCCCAGCGATAGGATCGGAGGGAAAACGTCGGGGGGGGGAAGGAGAGGGGGCTGCAGGTGCGAAAGGGTGGGTTCCGAGGGGTGGAAAAGCCGGGGAAATCTGATAATGCGGTGACGGCTATCCGGAGTCAGGGTGGGAGCTTACCGCGCCGCGGTCATGGGAGCCCAAGTGCGTTACAGCCTCCGCGGGTGCGAATTTTGCGGCTCGGCGCTTGTCGTGTCGTTGCCAAATAAGGACCCTGTATATGCATGACCTTTCACGGGGGAAAAGATCTTTAAGCCGAGTCTACAGTCGTTCCTTATACGGTTGGCTGATTGTTGAAATTGGTGTACAAAGCTGTAGAAAAATAAGACGAAACACAAACTGATTGCGGTGGACGCACGGGTCCACCGCAACGGGTTCATCAACAAAAAAAAAGTAAACATCGTCCAAAGTTCTGAACTCCTGCAATTAAGATCAGAAGCGGACTGGTTCCTCGAAGCGGCCGGGAAAATCGCCAACAGACCACTGCGCGACTGCACCGTGGTGTACGCGCAATGCATGAAGTATCCTGCAGACTTGTAAGGCGCTGTACTACGCGTTGCACGCACCGTGCTGCACGCGCAATGCATGAAGTATCCTGCGGTCTTACAAGGCGCGACTATGCTTTGCGCGCCAGCCGCACTGTGTTGGATGCGATTATTCAAACTTGCCGTGTCAGCGGTTTCCAACTTTTGATTTTGAAGTTTTTGTAAAGTTTGTTGGAATTCGGTATGTTGTAGTTTTTTAGCCAATGTTTGTTAAAAATTCAGCATAAAGCTGATATCTCACTACAGAGGGAAAAAGCTCACACACAAGTACAGTTTTCCTTCAAAGAGATAAAAACGATAAAAGAAAATAAGACAAAAGGTCTGTACGTATTCTGTACTTTCCGCAGTGGTAAATCACCTATTCACACAGCTTTCAAGAAGCGTCTTAAAGTTTCGGCATAAATAATTAGTCACTCGGTGAGTCGATTAATAATCACACAAACCAACATCCGCTTGGCGTCCGCTCATTCAGAAACAGAATTATTGTATTAAATATTCAGCATTTTAGATCACTGCCACTGAGTAGTCTTCTCATTTTCATGCGATATAGCAGAGCATAAGAGCTCTTCCTCCGTCTGGCTGCTATCATGGAAACGGCACGAAATCAGAAAACGAGCTTCGGAGGGTAACACGAAAAGCTCGGATTAGGACGGCTGTCTACAGTCAGCTGTCACAATACAGAGCCGTCAGTCGTATCCCTATCAGATCCCCAACCCCCCCCCCCTCTCCGCGATGAAATCCGCGACTTGCGAGTGCGTTCGACGTGACACTTTTATTAACAGCCGATTCAGAGAGGGACTTCTGTGGGGGGGAGGGGGGGCTGTCACGGTTCCATCTCACTCCACCCCCCTCCCTCCGTATGACTAGCGTGATTCCTATGCAGTGAGGGGAGGGGGGGATAAGAGGGGGCACGTGCGTGTAGTGAAGAGGAGTAGCGGTGGATGTCGTATGTAAAAAATGTTGGGGGACCCGGAATGAAAATGAGATGCTATCGTGGTCGGAGATGGAAGCAGGGTGGGGATTCCTATAAAATGCACCTAGTGGGAGGAAGGAAACGAGAAGAAACGGTAAAATGGATCAATTTTCCGAGAAATTGAAGGCGACCAGGGCTTCTTGCAAATTTAGTCGTGTTAAGGGTAATTTCAAAATGTTTAATCGCTCTTCGGTACTTTTGCGGTGTATAGTAAACACTGAAAAAAAAAGTTCGGTAAATCCGAACTAGTTAGGATCATATGGGACCACGATTTTGTTCGGTACACACGACCTAATTATTCGGTCTGCTCAGCCGAACTGTAAGCATTTATGATGGTTCGGTCGTACAAACCGAACAATTAGGTTGAACGGACCGAATAATTCGGTTGTTTGCACCGAACAAAACCTGGTTCCATATGATCCTAACTAGTTCGGATTTACCGAACTTTTTTTTCAGTGAAGGATTCAGGGCACTTTCTGTAATTTATTTGGGAGAATTGGTCATTTTACCAGTTTATTTTTTCTCAGTGTGGCAAAATGAAGTTATTAGGTAATTGACAAAAGTATTAGGTTTCTGGCTACTCATAACTGAAAGAAATCAAGTATTGAGCTTTTAGCCGAAAACATGTAATGTTCTTCCACAGTGTTTTATTGTTAAGTATGGGCTGAATTTACGTAGTTTCGCTTCCACTGAATCGGCTAAAAGCTTAATACTTTGTTTCTTTTGTAAGTCACAAACAGAGCTGACCAAGTTCAGTCCTCTCCAACGAGACTTTTTACGGGTTCGAATCTTTGAAATCGACAAGTCTTGGGGGGAAAAGTGTCTCAGCTTTCAGAACCTAACCGGACGAAAATAGCAAGAATTCTGTGAATTTTTCGATTGACTGACCGATGCGCACACAAAATGAGCAATATTGTATCTTTTTTTCTATTTTAAGGAAATTTCTGAGAAAGAGGGTTGTAAGACAAGAGTTCTCAGTTTTCCTTATCAAAATCGCCATGTTCTATAAATATTAAATCTGACGCTCATCGCAATATGGAGACAGAACGAGAGGAATAATCGTTTTATAAATAGTTATTCTGTAGAATCTTTTGGCATCCCTTAATTTTTTCTGTTATTTTGTTTGTAAACTTGTCTCTGTTTTCACCCCTTCCTCTCTTATTGGGCATATCTATTTTCTCCCTCTAGTTCTTTTTTTTCTTCCGATTTTCACTTTCCTGCCTTTTCTAAACCACGCAAGTCCTTTTTGAAATTTAAATATTCCAACCCTGAATCTAAAAAAATCGTTGTAATTTTACTCATCAGTCTGTAAAGCAATACCTTAATACCAACTCTGATTTTCCATACTAACCCGTGAGGGGGGAGAGGAGGAGGGGCAGCGGTCGAATCCACTGTTTGCGTGGGTGGCAATTTACCCTCACGACAGCCCAGGTTGTGCGGGAATGCAGATACGGTCCTACCGTAAAACTCGGCCGAACTACGATCGGTTTCCCGCCCGTATCAGCGACCGCACCGGACATCCAACACGGAACTTTTGGAACTGGGCCAGACGGGATCCTACCGTGCCTTGTCGCCGAATATCGGTTCGATTCCGCGTTCCTTTCGCGGTCCACCGAGCCTCTTTGGCCGACATGACAACGGATGGTCAGCGCCACCACCTGGACCATGTCGGCGACTTGTTTTCATCAACTCCAGATCCGCTGTAAATCAACCCTCACGATTAAGTTCTCTCCTCCTCCTAAAACGGGGGGGGGGGGGAGAGGCTCGTGTCCCTTTTGTCTTGTTCCGCGACCCCGTTTATGTCCGCATACAATGGACCGGTCGCACAGTGGATCGAGTCAATTGGAGACTCCGGACATGAAATTTTTAAGTGAAATTGTAAATTTTGATGTTTAATTCGTCACATTTTGGATTTTAAGTGGGGTGTTTCTGAAAGAAAATTTTACGAGGAAATCAATGGAGCCTCAAGTTTTGTATGAACGGAGTTGTGAGCTTTTAAAGTTTCCAAATTTGGCTGACCTCTCTCATTGACTCAATCCACTGTGGGCCGGTCGCACCGTTGCGATGGTGCTCTTGTATGTATGTGTACTGCTGTGCTAGAGAAAAGCGCCTTATGAGCCTTTAGACGTTGCCAAAAATATGTTGATAATGTGCAAATATTTCCAGAAAATCTGTGAATACTTACCTCCAAATTTTCAGAGATCTTCGTTTACAATCAGATCTAAATATTCTGAAACTTTCACGAGGTAATATTCATAGCTTGTCTCCTTAAATATTTACGTTTTATCGGAGAAAATGGACCACTAGACAGGGTACGAATCTAAGCATTCTAATACATGTCTCTTAACTAAAATTTCACGAAGAACACGATTCACACAACGAAAATTACCGAAATAAACTCCTAACGAAGATATTAACGTTTTTATTACACATCGGTTGCGAGGAATTTGAACTGCCCGCTCACAAGAAACTCAAAGCTCTACGTGAGTCAAAGCGCACACTACAACGGTTTCAGCAAGGTTCTTAATCAAGCAATGTTCATTTCCCACCATGTGTTGTTCAAAATATCAGCAATTTGCTACAGCTGAGCCAAAGCGTCAAGATCGAGGTTGCCAGATTTTTATATCGCAGAGACTGTCATGATAACATTTAGCGTGCGATGTGAATCACGCAGAGAATTGAGTTTTCATGAGCGGGTGGTTTGAAGTCACGCATCAAGAATCATTAAATATCTTCGTAAGGTGTTAATTGCGGTAATTTTTGTTGTACGCATCGTGTTCTACGTTAAATTTTATTTACGAAACAAGTATCAGAATGCTGAAATTCGTACCTTGTCTGGTGGTCCATTTGGCAGCTCTCAAATATTCATACGGCGTTTTTCCTTATAAGCATGACAGTTGTATAGCAGTTAAAATGTTTCGAGACCGAGTCAATTAACCTGGAGCATTTATTGTTTCGATGACACAACTTGTGTGTGAACCTTCGCCGAAAGCACACAAGATCAAAACACAAAGAATAAAAATAAAAATAAAATTGCTCGGATACCGATAGGACTATAAGTTTGTAATAAAATGATCTATTATACCGAGCAACTCATTTTAGTTATTCCATTCCAAATAATATATTTTTTAAAACCTGTAACAAAACTGGACGTACCGTAACTCGCATTGTTACTTTCGGTTAGTCAAATGAAACGGTTGAATTTCAGTTTTGGAAAATTTCAGATTTAGTTGCGGTTTGAAAAATAGATTTCTTGAAAATATTTAGCTGAATGGGTAGAACCGGGATATGGGCACAATTTATTCGAAAAATTGGTGCTTGCTTAAACCTACTACAGATTCACCTTCAACACCAGAGAAGTTCCCGAGAGTCTGCGCATGCCCCTTCGAAGCCCCACGATTTGCAAACCAGTCAAAGCAGGAGCGAAAGGCAGGCTACCGGGCATTTAATTTGCAACCGAAAAGACAAGAGACGAGAGAATGACGGAGGACACGCAATAAGACGATTACTTAGAAGGGGCGCGGAGGACTATCTGATGCGAGACTAAAAGCTTTTTGCTCCCTCAATGTCCCGACGCAATAGATTACACTAATTAATCGGATAATAATTACGCGCAGTCGAGGTAAGTTTAAGACCTCAACGCGCCACTTCAACGAGTGAATTTCCTTTGACTCGGTATGGACAAGTTCATGTATTTTGCAAAACAGCCCCCCCCTCCCCTCTCCTCACTGCATGTTTTTAATTTCTGTAAGGGTGAAAGAGTAAATTTCAAAAGTTTATTACCCCCTATAATTTTGTAGGGTATGCATTAATAGGCAACCCAAAACCATTCTGAGGAACCAGACATTTTCCGTGGTTGACGAAATCTGAGGTGGAAAATTTCTCAGGGAGGAGGGGGGGAGGAGGGGGTTTTACTAAAAAGTATTTAAATGGTTTAATTATTTTTTCGGGAAAATTTCTGGCTATACGGCAGAGGGGAGCAAATTTCGTTAGAAGATTATGAAAGAATTAGGTTACATGGACAGTTTTATCTCTCACTCAAAATATCGCATCTGAAATTTTGTATTTTCTTCGTATTTAGCTCGGTTTAGTCCCAATGTCGCATAAAATACAATTCGTGTGTCTAGTAACATTCATTGCCTTTATCAATGTGCACTTAAGCCAAACTTGGAAACTTCAACGGGAAAAACCAAGCTTTTACGGAAGAGCTTTGCGGGGTCTCTCTTTTCTTTCCTCCTTTTGAAGCGTCGCAAAGGAACATTTTAAGGTTGACTGATTTTTATCCCTCACCGATTCCGATAGAACTGCTCCTGGTATGGGAATAATCACGATGAATCGAAGAACGAGTTCGATTTCGACGAATCACAAAAGGGTAGATTTGTATCGACAGGTTTCGATCGATCGCTGGTTCTGATATTGCGTGCCGCTGTGGATTTGTGAGAATGGTTGCGTTGTTGGCCAATCGAGAGATGATACCGATTCATTTACATAAAAAAGAGCTATGTGACACACGGACAACTTTACAAGCATCTGCAAAATTTTAAGAATCCGTCCGTGGGAAGATTTGAACGATGGATATCCACGTTTTTGTTTACTCTGCACTTCTTCTGCACATATTTTATAGTATAACTGTCACATTAGTGTAAAAAAGCTTATAAAGCGCAATTTTTGAGAGTCAAACGAATGCATTATTTTCGGGGAAATGTATTCGATTAATAAATGTATATAATCGCACCTTCTTCGTTGGTCCATACAGCCTAAAACATCATTATGTTAGCCTTGGGTAGCCAATCGAAAAAGGCTCCTCAGATATTCATATTCGCCCTTTAAGGTTTTTCTGCTGAAAATAGGGGCTATGACTCATGTAGACACACAGAAGTAGCCTCTACTCCCTGCCTGTTGGCGACGGGTGGAAACTTCTACTTTCGAGGATTCAACACTTCTTTAATTCGGCAAATTTTATGGAAGTAGCATGCAGTAATCTCTATTAGGTGGATGATGAGCTTTGGATGACGTCATAAACCAAACAAGTTTACCAAACATCAGATTGTCTGTAAAACGAAGTACTCAACACGTTGTTAAGCATCCGCCTAGTAGGTAGGTCAACAGTTGAATGTTGGAGTCCCGAAAGTAAAAGCTTCCACCAAGTGCCAAGATACTAAATGGAGGGTCTTTCTTTGTCTCTATTCTACTGCCTCATCACCAAATTAACTTATTTTTTCATCTTTTCGCACATTATTTACCTTCATAATTTTTTTTTCAGGTATCAAGCCAGGCATATCAACGCGATCCTGGCGACGAGAAGGTTAAGAAAAAGCCAGCAACTTGGGAAGATGTCGCTCGGTGATAAACCGCGACAAGACAGCGGTGGCGCACGGTGGGTCGAGCTTAGTAAGGAGATCGGACATGAAATTATTGGCTAAAATATCAAATTTTATCTTTATTTCGTCACAAATTCAATTTCTAGGGCTATTTCTGTGAGGAAATTTCACAAAAAAACCATTAGAACCCCTCTTTTTTTATATATATACTTTCAAAATATAAGCTTTCAAAGTTTCCGATTATGTCAGTCTTCTCCTATTAACTCGGCCCAGTGTGCGGCGGTGCGCGCTCGGAGCCAGGGCCATGATGGATTGCTCTCTTCAAATCTTCCCACCGCGTCACAGCGCAGCATCACAGCTCCATTTCCCGAGTCAAGTCAAAGTGGAATAGTGAACTCGGAGCTGATACACTGATACGCTGATCCAGTGATAAACTGACACCTCATCTCTCAAACTGACTCGTCTCTTGCCCCTTTCATCCTTGCCGCCCCCCCCCCCGAGGGATTTTTCCTCCTGGTTTCATTTTTGGACCGTCGGGATATTATCTCCCGATCGTTCCCTCGAGAAAAGGAGGGCACGCGGCAGCAATATGATCGATATTTCTCCATTTGAAGCTACGGTAAAGAATCGATTATCAAGATGTTCGTTGCAAACACCCTGAATGTCGATCCTTTTTCACTGGTTTAAATGGCAGATCAATCGATGTATCGCAAGTACGTCACGCCACCGACGCGCGGCGTTGGATTGCGAGGACTGAAATGTGGTTTTGTAATCTGGGATAACATCGTATTCGTCAGTGTGAATTGGACGTATTTCTGGCAAACGGAACTATGTGCATTAAGACATGAGCCCTGAGACCCATAAGAATACATGCTTGACAGGGCTCACGTCATAATGCACATAGTTTCGTTTGATAGAAATACGTTCAATTGCTGAAGGAATAAAAGTCACACGAAGCGAGTATTCGGATTAAGATGGTGACATGGATGTATTTCCAGCGGCGAGAATGTGCATTGCAAATCTAAGAGAATCTGCGGTTTGTTTGGTTTTTATTCTGACACTTGCTGCGGTTCTGTAAGCGCATTTTACTAGCTTTACTGGCCCTAATTTCGTTACGAACCTCCTATGTGGTGCTGATTTCAACATGAAATTTTAGTGCCTTAGCTGCTCTTGATAATAGTTCATTTGAAATGAAGAATTAAGACATCTTAGGGTCTACGAGTTGAAACGGTTGGCTGTTATAGACTAAGGGGATGGATCAATACAAATTTACGAGTACACCGAAAGAAAACAAGCAGTTCCAACGCCAAAGCGTTGGAGGGCGCTTCTTTAACACTATGCGCATGCGAAGAACGTTTTCATACGGCCAAGCGAGAGTATTGCGGACGGACGATGTATAACAAATTGCCTACGTGATGGTGGTCCGGCAGCAACATACCCGCCGCTAGTCTCTGGAAAACAATAGAAAATAGTAGTTGCGTACGTTGCCAGCGAGCGCGCTGCGAGCGCATCTGTTTCAATTACCTAGCATCGAGTCGGGCCTCTAACTTTCCATTCTCTCTGACATAACCTTAAACCTTCAACCCAGAGCCGCAAACAGCTGACGCTTGACGATGCTGCGCCGAGAAAATGAACCAATCACAAAATAGCACAGTAATACGTCACTAAAATGAAGAGATCACGTGACTGTTCGTGATTTTTTCGAATCAATCTGAAACTACAACCTCGAATAAGAGGCATTTAAGCATAACGAAGCCCCAAAATAGTTTAACCAGGTAATACGTCCGTGCGAGATTGTTATGCTTAAAAGCAAAACATTTCACGAAAACTTTTACGAATACCAGATGCAGAAGAAAATCAAATTTTCCCGGGTGTACCAGAATGGCGTCATTACCCATAAGGCAAAACGGTATGTAGTATAGTACATGTTACATCGGGGGAGTCGAACGGCTGGAAAGGGCGCATCTGGTACCCAGAAGCGCCCAAAAGGATGCCGATTTAACATTCTGGATGTTAAAAAGTGTGCGACAACTCACAAAACGCTGAAATAACCGCTACAGCAGATACTTTAGCAATGTCAAGATGTAAGACTAACTGCTGTGGCGGTTATTTCAGCGTTTTGTGAGTTGTCGCACACTTTTTTATCTTTAGAATGTAACATGAGCATCCTTTATTTTCCGGTGTAAATTAGCAACTGATTATTTCGGAAACTTTTTTTTTTAAAAAAAAAAACATTACATTGCTCGTACCATTAAAAAACAAAAAAAAACCTTGATTAAAATAATAAAAAGTAAAAACAGAAAGCTTCTCCACAGTGGGTTGGTTAACAATTTCCATCAAAAAGATTCTCAAATCATGCGGTTTGAAAATAGTCTCTTCCACTTCTTCATCGGAGGTTTTCGGTTGATTCTAATTCATCCATATTTCTAAATAATTTAAAACTTTTCATTCAACGCCACCAGCCATGATCGTGCCTACTACGGGATCAACGGATGCACGGGCTACTTAGGGCGGATGGTTTAATGGGTGAAGTTTTCGGTTCACCGGTATCTGGTCGCCCGTGGGGTGGTGACAGCAAACTTCACCGCGCCGGGTTCGACTATCAACTTCGTTCCTCTAGATTAAATAATGTACCGATTAATTTACCCTAATCCGTGTTGCCGATTATCGCAAAACAATTGCATGGCCCTTACATGCACTAGACTTCTATTATACGCAAAGTCCCAAGTCGGGTTAAATTGACTCGTAATTGAATACATTGACTTTGATAGTTTTTGAAAAAATTACTTAAGTATTTTGTGTTTTTTTGGGGGGCTGTAAGAAATACTTTTTTGAAAATGTTCACCATTTGAGTGGCATAATGCTAATTTCTCCTCAGCCATACGGCCGTATTTATGCGAAGAGGAACTATGTGCATAGGATTTGCTTGTGACATAGTTCCTTTTAGCATAGATACGTTCATGTGTAATTTTCCTGAAGAGAAAGTCGGGTCAATGTGACTCGGCTTGGAGTTTCTAGCTATAGCAGTCAAAAATAAAATGTAGAAAAAACTTCCCTGACACGCCACAACTCTCGCCAAAATACCAATTTTCCGAGATGCGCCCTTTAAAGACCCTGAGAGACATTTGAACATGTTTTCACTTTTTGTTTCAAAGGATTATTGATTCGAACGCATCATAGCATATTTCAAGCAAACTTAAGCTTAACTTTTCTCAATTTTCAATTATAAGATTCACCTCAACGCGTGTCAATGATATAACAGAAAGGACGCGCGTTGGCGACGGCGTAGAGATACAACTATTCGTACTTCATGGATGTCCGCGTTGCATCCTCAAAATTGAAGGCGCGGTAGCGCGAGTCGTGAACTCGCAATGCCTCGCTAATGAGATATCGCCCAGATTCGGGAGAAACGATACAACATGAGGCGCAATTGCGTCATTCCTATCTGCGGGTGTGTTATTCACGCATCCCTTGAAGCACCACATCAAATAAGTCCAACGAAACAAACACAATGTGGAAATAGAGCAAGGGAAAGGACGCGCGATGATGACGGCGCAGAGACACAACTATTCGTGCTTGATGGATGTGCGTGTTGCAGCTGCAAAATTGAAGGCGCGATAGCGCGAGACGTGAACTCACAACGTTCTGCTCTATGCTGCTAGTGAGGGGTCGCTCAAATTTGAGAGGAAAGTTGGAAAACGAGACTCGATGAATTGTTTCCTATCATTGGCTGTGTTGCTCACAACTAGCCTTTGAAGCACAACTACAAATAAGACGAACGGAACCAACACAATATGGAAATAGAGCAAGAAGAGGATGCACGCTGATGACGGCGCAGAGATACCACTATTCGTGCTTGATGGATGACCGTGTTGTATCTGCAAAATTGAAGGCGCGATGGTGCGAGGCATTAACTCGCAAAGCCCCTCTATGTGTACCGATAAGGTGTTTTCTAAGGTAATTTGACGGACACTATATATTTTGTGTCAGAACGACGTAAGATACATCGCATCAATTGGTTCCGTTTTTTCATCTACTCGTCATTTTCCTCGAATTTCGGGATCGCAATTCCGTTGTCAGGAAACTGAAGAATTTACTCACCAATTTTGACAAACAAATTCAATGTAATAAAGGCGTGGATTTTTTAGAGGAAAAATATTACATTCGAATGGAGTTTTGATATCAGTATCGAATGCGATTGTTTCCTCTAAAATAACCACGCCTTGATTACGTTGAATTTGTTTGTCAAAATTGGTAAGTGAATTCTTCAGTCTCCTGTCAACCGAATTGCGATCCCAAAATTCGAGAAAAATGACGAGCACCTAAAACAACGGAACCAATAGATGCTATACATCGCATGTCGTTCTGACACAAAATATGGCGTCCATCGAATTACCTTAGCCAAATTGAATCAGTAGGATTTTGAAGGAAACTAGATTTCGAAAATATGCGCTCTATGAGTCCTTGTTGAAATATCCGCGAGCACTGACAATTCTGTAGAGTAAATTTCAATGGAAATTTTTTGAATCGAGTCTTCATATTCGGCAACACCGTTCATGACAGACAGAAGAAAAACGTTTTCCCAGCGCGTGAGGGTGGGCGGTGGCAGTGTTCTATTTATATTTGCAGGGGGTGACATTGCGACACAACAGGTGCGTGACGATAAATTTATATACCGAGCGGGGGGTTTCCCACCCCCGGGGTCCGGAGGGGCGAGAGGAGTCGCTGCGGGGGAGGGGGGTTTTCAAAAATCGCGACTGGAGGGTGACGATGGCTAATGGCTCATAAATCTCCCGTGGGGAAACGAAATTCATTAACACCCAACTCGGGAGACCGCTCTACTCCCTCGTTGCACGCGCTGCAGTTTTCCAAGTCGTAGCCTAACCGAATCTCACCGAGTCCACAATTTGATACATAATATTTTCTAGCAATCGAATGTTTTATCACGAAATGGACCACTAGACAAGGTACGAATAAACGGATTCTGATACATGTTCCTTAACCAAAATTCCACGCAAATCACGATTCGCGCAATGAAAATGACTGAAACCAATTCCTAACGAAGATATTAACGTTTTTATTTCACATTGGTTACGAGGAATTTGAACTGCCCGCTCGCAAGAAACTCAAAGCTCTGCGTGAGTCAAATCACGCACTACAATGGTTTCAGCAAGCTTCTCAATCGAGCAATGTTCATTTTCTACCATGTGTTGTTCAAACTATAAGCAATTTGCTATGGCTGAGCCAAAGTGTCAAGATTGAGGTTGCCGGATTTTTATATCGCAGAGACCGTCATGATAACGTTTAGCGCGATATGTGAATTACGTAGAGCATTGAGTTTCCATGAGCGGGTGGTTTGAATTCACGCATCAAGAATTATTGTAATTATGTGTAAGGAGTTGATTTCGGTGATTTCCGTTGTACGCATCGTGTTCTACGTGAAATTTTGGTGAAGAAACAAGTATCAGAATGCTGAAACTCGTACCTTGTCTAGTGGTCCATTGGACCGAGATAAAAGAAGAGGAACCAAGTTCTTCACTAGGTGGTAAGATGGTGCTGGGTCCACACCATTTTACGGGGAAAACAAAGCCAAAAAGTTCAAAAAATTCAATTATAGTCAAAACTTCTGAGCTTTAATCTGCCCAGTAGGGCTCGCTTTTTGAAATCACTCGGATGTACCATGGTACAGCACACCGATCAACCAACGCTATTCAACGGGCCGTCCAAATATTTTTCTCTTCGAACCCGTTTTTTTTTTTTGGGGGGGGGGCTTTAAACCGTTATACTGTTAAGCTCTGGTGGTCTCTAACCAAAAAACCGAATGAACTGCTAATTGGAAACCCTTGAGGACATTTTCCTGTCAACCCCGTATTATTTCATTTGACAGAAAGCCCATAGAAGCTTTTCTACAATAGGAGGACTCAACTCAAGAAGCGTCTTTCCCGCCAAAACTTCTTAGCGAATGAGCAAAAATTTCTTTAAAAGGTACCCCTTGAGCTTTAAAAACGAATTGAACATCAAAATTTGCAGTTTTAGTTAAAAATTTTATGTCCGACCTCTCTAATTGACTTGATTCACTGTGCGGCACACCGACGCGACACCGCGGCTGTCATCCCTTATCATTCGATCCACGCGCCCCTAAATGAGTCCGTCCGAGCTGCCCCTTCATTTTACCCCCTACCCGGCCTCCGCCTCCCATCCCTCCCCATTTCAAGACCCAGCCAGAGTCCGAGCACATTAAAATGATGGGTTCGTTTGTCCCGCTTATGACCAGAATGTCTCAAGGTTTATAAGAATGGACTCCGGTGAGTGAGCGTCGGGAGGGGATGTAAGTTTCCTGATTGATTCGGGGAAGTTCCATTTCTCCGAGCAGGCACGTTTGTAAAGCGTATACGTTTACTGCAGTTTCCTCAGCGCGTGATCGAAAGAAGATTGTGTTGAGACGCAGTAATTTCTACGGACTGTCTTGCTAATCCGTGAATGTGTACTCGGCACTCCCAATCGAGACCCTTTTAAAACTCTTTGCCTCCCTTACTTTAAAAATCTAAATTTTTGTATATACACCCATCTTCCAAATTCTTTGTAAAGACGTTAATAGCCTAGGATGCTGGATGTCCATAAATAAAATAACTAACTAACTTTTACGTATACCGTCTGTATCACAAAACGCCTTCAAATGATGGAGTATGCAACCCGTAACGGCAATGCACGAATATTATGCCTATTTTGCCCACCTAATAGTACTCGAATAGCGTAACACAATAAGTAAAAACATGCCGGTCGCTCTTATTGATATTTTACAAGTTTAATTAACCTTCAAAACTTCCTGCAAGCCGATTATTGAAATTGATAGACAAAGCTATAGACAAGGGAGACAAAAGGGATTTGAAGGGGTCCTATTGGTGGAAGCGGGTGGTTGCAATGGACAAATAAGGTAGGAAATACACTAACTGAAGGCAACTCACGAGAGACCCTATGGCTAGTCCGTCATTTTCTCTGTTAGTCTATAGAGGCCACCCATTTCACCCAATAGGATCGCTCTATACTCCCTGTGTCTTCTTTGTCTGCAGCTTTGTCTATCAGTTTCAATAATCGGCCTGCTGGTTTGAATCATCGAAGGGGACTCGAGCACGAATAAAGTAATTACGAGACGAAATTTCCGACGCTGAATTCTTCAAATGAAAGATAAAATAAAATAAAACGATAGATTTTTCTCCGTCCTCAATGGTTAACTTCAACCGTTCCCGGGATAATTTTCGTAATCATAGAAACTTTCAGAGATGTTTCGAATTTTCACTCGTCTACGAAGATTTGGTTGGTATAACGCCCCGGGCCCAATGTTTTTCATTTTAACATTTTCTGTCATTTACGTCTTTCCGTAGTCCTCCCCGTCTCACAGTTTAAGATGCTCATTATTCTCCTCCTTTTTTCTTAGGGCTGCCCTTCTTTTTAACCACAACTTTCCCGTCGAGCGAGTAGGAAACACCCTGGATTTTCCCTCCGCGAAATCCCTGCACCTAGACGAACCCGTAAAACACGGCGAGGGAAATGACAGCCACGGGCGATCTAAGTTGGAGCCGGGCCTCGCCGAACGGGGGATAATGGAGGCAGTCGCGCTAATAACGCGGAAACTTTCAAAAAAATAAGTGCCGGAATTTCAAACAAAACCGGACGAAATTTCACGGTGGAAACCTTCGGGCCGATAATTGCCCGGGAGTTGTTTGAGTTGGGGGCGGGGGTGGGAAAAGGAGGGTTTAATCGAGGCTGCGGTTTCGCGGGAGAAGTTGGGAACTTGCTTATCTTTTGCTCAAAGGCAGAAGGGCCCTCGTCGCTGGGAGCTTCGGCCTCCTCGTTTTGCGATTCATTCTTCTCTCCCGGTGCCTATTCAACCTCGTCCGGGCCGGGGTTTCAGCCCCACGGATGGGACACCGTGGCGTGCATTGCGATAAATCGATCGATACGCTACTCAAACCGATGAAAAAAGATCGATTGTCAGGGTGTTCGCAGCGATCACCTTAGTAATCGATTCTTTACCATAGCTTCAAATGGCGAGATATCGATAATAGATCATTCGCGCCACGCCACTGATGGGACACCCGCCCGAGCACAGACACCGGCTTTGAAAGACACCGTTTCATGTCAAAAATTCACCCCGTAAAACTTGGAGATGGTCTGAATTTGCCGTAAACTCAGGGATGTCTATTGCTGCCTCACTGTAAAAAATATCACTCATTCCTCATTCCCCAACATATCGACGGCGTAAGTCTGCAATCACATTTCTCGTTTGCGGTGCCTGAAAATCTCCGTCTCTATGTTATTTTTTGAAGGAGAACAAATTGACATCATTCCTTGAAGGTTATGCAGAATTTTCTTCGCACAGATAAGAAAAATCACGGCAGTTTTAAAGAATTGCCGTTGAGTAGTTTTCCATTTAAAAAATAAAGTATGATAGGAAGTCTGCGACGTCGCAAACCGAGTTACATGATTGCCGAATTACACCATCGATATCCTTTATTGCACTGAAGAAAAGAAAAACTCCTGCCGTGGCAGCCGTACTAACGGGCTATATAAACATATCGTCCGCGGTCCGGGTTCAGAGGCCGAAAGTTCCCAGCGTAGCAGCCGGAGTAGTCGAAGCTATGGCTCCAGCATCCGGAACTTTCGGCCTCTGAGCCCAGAACGGACGGTATGTCTATAAAGCCCGTACTTTTTTTTTTTTTTCATTGTGAAAGACTAGGGGTCTGCGGCCCAAACCCCAAACGCGCTTCGTACCTCAAACATATAAGAAATATAACATTTTAAAAATGAAATTTCTAGGTAAACTTGATAATGGGTTGGATTTGCGCTATGTGTTACTACTTAAATCATATGATTTCCACGAGGAAAAATAATTTTCAGCTAGATATCTGTCCATTTCCATCAGCATAACTTCCGCATCGTTTAAGCGTTGTTGGCAACATTTTGCCGAGGTGCTCGTGACGTTTTGCCTCAAAACGGCTAATTTTTCCGTTGAAATTGAGGAAGTTCCCAACCAACAAACTATTCCTTACCTTCATAAGTTTATGGCTCAGTAAACCAACTTTTCATCAGAATATAGTCTCTCCACTGTCCAAGGAACCATTCGTGCACTAACCCTCACACCATGACTGATCAACATACGACGTTTCTTACCTGAAACAAGAGAAACGATTGCGTTAAAAAATAAAAATAGATTCTGTACTTCATAATTCAAAACATGAGTCTCCGAGTTTTCACAATTAAGTTTCGAAGTTATCACAACCACCCGTGGGCTTTCTCAAAAATTTAATTTACGGTGTGATTTGCTTTGGATTGTGAAAGGAAATCAAGAAAACATTTTTCAAGTGGACCCGCAGTTCTGAAGTTTTATGTGAAAAGAATAGAATACACGAGATGCGGAGGGTCCAAAGCTTGCCTCGAGGGACACAGACTTACAAATGTGTATAAAAATCCCGAGAGGGCCGTCTTGAATGAAGCTCGGAACATATTGTTGCGTCACGTGGATTTGAAGGCGCTGTGCCATTGCTAAACGGAAACAGTATAGGGGGTTTAGTACTGTCAATTTAAAGTAATGAGTAAATAAAACATAAATATAATACGGAGAGGAGAGAGAGTGGGGAAAGGGGGTCGGAGCAGGTACTGTCGAGGGTGGCACACGCGTACGAGGGTAGTAAACGGCCTAAGGGTTCTTTGCAGTCGGGGAGCGAAGCGGTGGGTCATAAAACTGTGCCCTCTTCGCCAATAGAGGGCGCGTAGAGGGTGCAAAGTGTGCTGCTCAGATTCTCCGCCATTAATGAATTGAATCCCAAGACTTTAGGGTAACAACTTTAAGGCGAGGTTTGCCTTTGGCTTGAACTTGAGATATATACGAATGCATTGTTATCAGTTTTCGCATACACCGTGAATACTGTTTGTAATTTTTATAAAAGGGTAGCTAACCGTTTTAAAATTTTGAGAAAATTAATGAAACATTCGGTAAAATAGAGAAGGTCGTGAACTATCAAATACGATGGACCTCTATAAAATCAACTCAGACTAGAAATGATTTAGTGAAATGGAGAAAGTGGTCAACTATTGAGCACGATGGAATTCTCTAAAATCAACTCATGATACACCAAAAAAGAGGGCATGAAATGTTTTGACTTAAAAGTGACAGTTTTGATTAAAAATGTCACTGGTTTCGTGGCTGATCTCGTGCAAAAATCAGGAAAACTTTGAACAAAAATCGTGTGGGTGCATCCTTGTTAAAAATTTGAGTGTTTGAATCAATTTTACATTCTCGGAATGGAGTTACGCTGACTTTTCCTAAATGTTTGACAAAATCTACTTATTTGGAGATCAAATTATGGAGGAAAGCATTCAGTGGCTGGTTAGGAGACGAGAAAAGCCTTAAAAATGACCAGAAAGGTTAAAAAGTTGCAAGACCAGTGGAATTTTTAGTGATTAGTAGATGTATCAGAAATTCCCTGAATTTTCCCACGGATTCCTTGACTTTCCCTGACATTTCCTAATCAACACAAATTCCCTGACTTTCCCTGATGTTCCCGATTTCCAAGACCGGAAAACTACATTTTATCACCAATGATAGGAATTTGGAAATTTTTAATCCCACTATTATACTCTGCTATTTCTATCGCTATCTCTAAAATTTTAACGAGGGATCACGTATTGTCATGCTTGATTTCTGGTTGTCTGGTGGTCCACGTCTTGTCGAGCGCGAGGAGAGAAACAACCTAATCCCCATGTTTATGGTTGTTCGAAGATGAGTCGCGAATACCCGGGGGATTACACGGTGTAAGAGGGGCACAGCTGCCAAATAGTGCTGAAAATCAGCATTTTCTCATGTTAAATCTACACTTTCTATCGCATAATCTAGCAACCTCGGAGGAGATAACTCATACCCCTGCGTTTATCGCGGAGGGGGAAAAAGTCGAAAGATGAAACACGTCCTCCGCGGATACTCTCCGGCACAAAGGATAATGAAGCCGACGAGGGGAGGGGACGCGCGCCCTCTTCAAGTTTATGAAATTTGAAAAACTTCCCCGTGACAAGACGCCGGGCCGGGGGTGGGGGTGGGACGAGCAAACAACAGGAACAGCGGTGGTTCTTACTGATAAGACAACATCCATACTGACGACTCATTAGTCAGCAATGAATCGAGGGGACCAGGGGATCTCCACCTTGTTGCCGTCTGGTGGTCCGTCGATGATTTCGGTTACCGCCGTGATTTGCATTTTGTCGTGCCTCAGATGAATTTCTTATGTGGAGAATTTGCACGAAAATTATCTATTGCAACTTCGTAGGGAGGAATCGCCACAAGTCAATTATGATAAAAAAAATTTTTAAACATTTTGTTACTCACTTGCGGTAAAATGTTTAATGGAGGCGCGGTTCGGAGCTTAAAGCTCCATCATCAGTCGGCAGCGAAAATCTACACAAAAATCATCAGTCAGCGGTGAATTCGTTGCCGATGCTCTAAGCTCCGATACGTGTCTCTATTAAAAATCTTACCGCAAGTGAGTTGCGAATTTTTTAAAAGAAGCTTTTTATTGTTTCTTATTCTGAACGTGCTTAAAGCGCTGATTTTGCAGTATTTTGTATAATTGTTTTTTGTTAATATTGGAAATAGGGTGAACATAGATATAAAAGTGAGAAAATCCACCATTTAGTCCTTTGGCGGTATTACCCATTTAGACACATGTATTCTAGCAGATTAGATTATTTCGTTGCATCTTCTCCGATAATTGTTCATATTCTCAATTAAATATAATTAAGAAAGGGTACCCTCGTGTCCAGTCTTCAATTGGACTACATTTTGCAATTTGGAACTGTAAATTCTAGCCCGGTTTAAAAACAACGTATGTACATGCCATTAGACTCCCCATGCACATACGTGTTTTTCAGGTGAGCCAAAATTTACAGGTCCAAATTGCAAAATGCAGTCCAATTGTGCCCACGTAGATATGTCACACTTATTGCGAATTTTTTCCTATTAATTTTTTCCTTCAATTTTGCCGGATAGGCGACAACCTATCGGAAGGCACGAGTGCTGAACGTATTTATGCCAAAAGGAACTATGTCTTACGCAAACCCTATGCACATAGTTCTCCAATTGTGCCCACGTAGATATGTCACACTTATTGCGAATTTTTTCCTATTAATTTTTTCCTTCAATTTTGCCGGATAGGCGACAACCTATCGGAAGGCACGAGTGCTGAACGTATTTATGCCAAAAGGAACTATGTCTTACGCAAACCCTATGCACATAGTTCCTTTTTACGTCCTACTCATCTCTGTGGAAAGTATAAATTCATCTCACTACATTCTGATCGTGCGTGCATCGCCTCTAGATATTGAGATTAATATATTCGCCTTCAATTTAGCCAGAGATGCCATAAACCTACTGAAAAGTACTAAAAGAAACCTATCTGTAGGCATCGAAAATACGTAAAATTAAAAGAGGAAAACACATAAACCAAGGAGAACACAAAAAAAGAGGTAATTCAAAGTTAGCAGTGACCGGATGAAACTGCAGATACTCTTTGAGGCCGAATCCGTTAATTCCACAAAGCCTGCACACCGTTCGGCGTGCGGGGGAGGGGGGGAGAAGGAGGGGTGAGGGGGCGGGGGCGGCTGAAAGCGAATCTACTTTGTGGGATTCGCAGAAGGAAGCGAGGGCTCGCGGATAAAATTCAAACTAAGCAACTGGAATTCCGACGTGGAGCTTCATCGGAGAAGTACTCGGCTGTGCTAAAGAAGAACGCCGTATGAGCCAGCAGACGCTGCCAAACTTCCCTCAATAGAAACTGGAATTCCCAAGAAAATTACACACAGCAAATTTTTTTTTTCAAATTTTTCAGACGATTATTTGTAAAATTATTTAGAATATTTGAGAATTTCAAGACATAATATGCATAATTGGAGAATTTGCATGTAATTTTTTTTATTGCTTCGTCTGAAAGTGCCTAAGGAACCGATTTCACAGTATTTTTTATAATTTTTTTCTGATATGGGAAATAGTATAAAAACAGCTTTAAAAGTGAGAAAATGCACCGTCTAGTGACGTCATCTGGTCGAATTTCCCATTTAAACACAAGTATTTTAGCAGATTAGATCATTTTGTCATGTCCTCTCCGATAACAATTGTTCAATTCATGAACCAGGGGTATCCTCGTGTTTAGTTCACTCAGTAGTTTTCACTTGAACATGAAATTCATCAAATTTCAGACATACCCGCATTGGACCGCGTTAAGCAGTAAGGAACCAAGCCACATCAGCAATTGCTAAATTCAATCGGGCAGTTTTATTTTTTACAAGAAAATGCCTGTGCGGATTTTTGTGGAAATTTCAGTGAATTTCCTGCATAGTGCGAAACAAATTCCTTGAAATTGTCAAAAATATCCGCACAGACGTTCTCTTGTTAAATTTAGCAGTAGCGGATGTGGCTTTGGTTTCTTCCTGCTGAATGCGGTACAATCGTCCTCTAAAATACATGCTTTACCCTGGGAAATTTGGCACCTCTCGAATGTTCATACGGCGTTCTTCCTTGGCATAGCAGTACTGTGCCTTGAGCATGCAATGCATCGTAACACCAGGCCTACGGATAAAGGGCTGCGAGAAAGAGTGGTCGGGTTGGGGTGGGGGGAGGGCTGAGTTGCAAAACGCGAGCTACCCGATCAAATCTGGACCATCCCTTTTTCGCGGGGCCTTTTCAGGACGGTTCCGATGCAAACCCCCCCCCCCCCCCCCCGGTTACGTGGCAGCGGCAACTCTTTGTAGTTGCAGTAGTGAATCAAGCGGCCGGCAAAGAAGACTGTGCCACTTTAATTAAACCTCGGTGAATGGTGCCCCGTTGCCGCGTGGGCCGCTCATTGGTGGCCGCGGAAAATAATTTTGGATAGTCCCGTTACGTGGGTCGGGGGTGGTTTGACTTGTCTGTGAAGTCATGGGTGCATGGATCTAGACACTTCGAAAGGGGTGCGGGGCTCCAACCTCCTCACAAATTTTCACAATTTTAAAGCATCTTTTATGTACTCATAGTCAATTTCGTCATGAATGATTGCCAACTGTTACTTAAAAACTTCAGACTTAGAACTTAAGAGCTTAGCGTTGAAGAAACCTACCCTACGTACAAAAAAGTCCTATAACTACCTATTTTTAAACAGACTTCCACCAGTTTGAGCTATTTCTTAAAATCAAAACCTCGAATCTTTCAAAAAGTAGATCGTTCCCTTGACTTTCGAACAATCGAGGGACAATTTCTCACCACTTTATCGGATTGCATAATCGGCGATAATAATAGTTACTTTTTTATACAGACCCGAACTTTACAAACTTCTAAGATCATTCTTCAAGTTCGGATCCTTATAAAAACGCAAGTATGATTATCGATCCAAAATATTTCTTAAAAACCAGGAATTCGGTCATTAGAACCAATTTTCCCGGTATTACCCTCACTGGAAAAAAAAACACATTGGATCTAGAGTCCAGACTCTTAAAAACGTCGAAAAGAAAAAGTACTCTCGATTCAATCAGAATCTAGCTTGAATCAAGAACCAAGCCTCTTAATTTAAGCGGATTTCGTTTTGATTCAAGCAAAAATCCGATTGAATCAAGAGTACTTTTTCTTGTCAATGTTTTCAAGAGTCTGGACTCTAGATCCAATGTGTTTTTTTTTTTTCCAGTACTCCTTTTATCCTACATTATCTTAGCATCTGCTTTAACGATGACACGACAGCCATCAATGAATGTCATCACGAGTATTTCAATTTCAGTTGGGGCCGTTAAAAATTTCGTCCCCATCCCGCGCTGGAGTTGCGACCCGTGAATCTAGGGCAAGACGAGGAACTTAAAGTTGCGCGGTCGTAATCCGAGCGATAACTTTCATCGGTTGACGACGCGCTGGAGGCGGCCATTGACAAGGTGCTTGAGCGTGCCGACACCGTCCGTTTCGCTGCCTTTTGAGTAAACACACGCCTGCCTTGCCGATACACCCGCCCGATGGCCAATTGGACGTATTTTTATCAAACGGAACTATGTGCATTATGACGTGAGCCCTGTTATGCACGTATTCTTATGGGTCTCAGGGCTCATGTCTTAGTGCACATAGTTCCGTTTGATAGTCCAATTGACAGTACCGAGCTAATATCCGTCGTAAAGAGAAATCATTAAGCGGGCCCCGCGGACACCCCGAGCGGGGGTTAGGTCGGATTTTCAATCTTGTTACTCCGTTAAAGCATCCTAATGCTCTAGCTTGTGTTCGTAACATTGTACTGGAGGACGGGGGCAGAGCCGGATTTAGACTTCGATACAGTGGCGTGGCGTGAATTGCGATGTATCGATTGTTCTGCCATTTAAAGCTATGGTAAAGAATTGATTATTAAGGTGTTTGCTACGGACACCCTGTTTATCGATCCTTTTCAATAGGTTTAAATGGTATAACAATCGATATATGGCAAAGCACGCCACGCCACTGGGATATAGACTTCGGTACTCTCCCACGATGCCGCATGTTGAGGGACGATAATTTCAAGGGGTCGTTCATAAATCGTCGTCCCCTATGCAGAGGAGCGGATATGTATACAGCCGTGCTAGAGAAAAACGGCGTATGAACCTTCAAACGTTGCAAAATATCCTTCGGTAAAACACGAGTTTACTGGTGAACATATGACTATTTTTCCTCCAGTTTTTCATAAAATTTTGTTCGTAATCTTTAGTTTTAACCCATTTGTACATAGATCTTTTAGGGTCCAATTTTGAGAGTTTCGTTGCGCGTACACCTCGCAGCAGCACAATAAAAGCACAAAATGTAAAGAAAAAATTAAAGAACTTTGGAAATCGTTAAATTTGACGCGGAACCACCAATATTTAAAAAACACACATTATATCATTATTCTCCTTTGATAAATTGATATATCGACGGTGAAAGTTGGCAATCACATAACTCGATTTGCGACGTTGCAGACTTCCTGTCATACTTTATTCTTTAAACGGAAAACTACTCAACGGTAATTCCTTAAAACTGCCGTGATTTTTCTTCTATGTGCGAGGAAAATTCTGCAAAAACTGCAAGGAATCATGTCCATTTGTTCTCCTTTAAAAAAATAACATAGTTACGGAGATTTTCAGACACCGCAAACGAGTTATGTGATTGCCGACTTGCACCGTCGATATATTTTTTTACCATCAATTTAAATGAGAATAATCAATGCAGAGTGTACTAACATTTTAAAATCATGAGTTAAAAAACGCTAAATAATAAAGCCTAACAGAGCGGAGCGGCGTGCTGCCAGCACGAGAGGCTCACTGGCGCCTACAAACCTAAGTGGATACCGCACGCATTGCACAATGCTTGAAGTATCCACTTAGGTTTGTAGGCGCCAATGGCCGCCCGCCCGCCGTGCGGCGGCGCCTGAAGCAACTATTTCACAACAGAGGTGTTGCACAGTATTATACGAAATTGAACGTATTAAGAATGACAGGCGTCCTTTAAAAGTACAGATCTTTCCTCGCAAAATAAAACAAGATACTTATCGTACACAAGAAAAATCTAAGAACCTTTAGCTGACGCAAATATTGAGGTGTATCCGGTTCAGGTATAACAAGGTGGGAAAATCTTGAAAGATAAATAAGTCTTGTTACACCAAACAGGTGTAGAGAGTTTTAGTGAATTTTGTCTCATGGAATTGACGCTCCCCCATTTTTACCAAAACTCTCAACTATATATTATTCTCCTTCGGACCGAACAGACAAAACAAAAAAACAAGCAAACCCTCACTCTTCCAAGGCATTATACATTTTCATCCAAACACGTCGTGAGCAATTGTCGTTTTTATTTACATGTGGGCCATTTAACTTTGGCTCTCAACTGGCACGTGGACCAAAACTCCCGTGCCGAAAAAACGCGTGGACGTAAATTACTGGAAAAAACAGGTGCGCGGACAAAAAATCGTTGACGAAATGTCCTATAACCGATTCTTCTAGTTTTGTTATAACCCACATTTTCAGTAACTCATTCCAAAGTTTGAATCGCACCGAACCATTGATCAAATCCCGATTGAGACAATTTTTTTCCGAATGCTATCCTACTGTCTGTATCGGAACATATTCCCCGGAGATCAAAGTCGGTTATTGAATAAACAAATGATTGCATCGCATAAATGAAACGTCAAGCGAATGGAAGAAAAACAGGGTTGCCAAGCATTTGACAGGCAGTTTGTAATCTGCTAGGTCTGGATGTGATTTTGAAAATGCTGTACTTCAGTAATGCTTACAACTGCTTCGCAATAGATTCATTAATACTCGACTTTGCTGGACGCTGGACCTTTAATCTAATCCCGTCAATCGTGAAACCAGCAGAGTGATCGTTTGCTTTGTTCCTCATCGCAAAAGCTGCACCGGTCAGCTACTTCCATCCGAAGCACTAGAAGAAATTTCGGAATGGAGACCCTTAAACTCTAAAATTTGAAAAGCTGACGACTTGCACCCAATATATAAATTGCTCCATTGAACATTTTGTCTCCGTGAGCTAGGGTCTTTTTTCTCTTCGACTATCACAATTGGACTGCATTTTGCAATTTGGAACTATAAATTCTGTCTCTTCTTGAAAAACACTCATGTGCATAGGGAAACTAATGGCACATACATTGTTTTTCAACCGGACCGGAATTTATAGTTCCAAATTGCAAAATGTAGTCCAATTGATCCTTAATCATAATTAAGAATGGACCATCAGACAAAAAGGGAAGTTCAGCATTATGGTATGGGCTTCTCAATCAAGCACTGATAATTTTCCACCCTGCATTGTCAAACCATAAACAATTTGCTGTAGCTGAGCCAAAGTGTCAAGATTAAGATTGCAAGATTTCCGTATCGCAGAGGCTGCTACGGTTACGTTTAGTGTGCGGTTTG
This sequence comes from Bemisia tabaci, assembly GCF_001854935.1. Lineage (NCBI taxonomy): Eukaryota > Metazoa > Arthropoda > Insecta > Hemiptera > Aleyrodidae > Bemisia > Bemisia tabaci. The sequence goes on along the minus strand of NW_017547141.1, from coordinate 753,278 downwards.
ACTCACGCGGACCATTGAGTTTTTGCGAGCGGAAGGTTTGAATTCAAGCATCAAGAAACATTAAATATCTTTTTTAGGAGTGAATTCCATTTATTTACGTTGCGCGCATCGTGTTTTACGTGAAATTTTAGTCAAGAAACATGTATCACAATGCTTAACTTCGTACCTTGCACTGGGAAAAAACACACATTGGATCTAGAGTCCAGACTCTTAAAAACATCGACAAGAAAAAATACTCTTGATTCAATTGGATTTTTGCTTAAATCAAGTACCAAACCTCTTAATTCGAGCGGATTTCCTTTTGATTTAAGCTTAAATCTGATTGAATCAAGAGTGTTTTTTCTTGTCAATGTTTTCAAGAGTCTGGACTCTAGATCCAATGTGTTTTTTTCCAGTGTATTGTCCACCGATTCATTCCCATGATGGGATTCTGTTCCCATACCAATTCGTGGAATCCTCGGGTTTTCAGCAAAATTCGCGGGACTCCGTTTCACCGAAAACCCAGCGCTGTGCATACGAAACAATATGTTAACGTGTCATTCCCCCTTTGACACAAATTAAATCGTCAACGCTCCACCACGTTCAAAATTCGGAAAGGGGACAATTACGCCCCGGCTTCCTCGGCCAAATACCCGAAACGTGGAGACACTAAACACAAAATACCGCGAGCGTTTTCCGCTTATCGCCGGCCCCGAAACCGCCGCTAAAATAACGCGGGCGGACTCAAAGCGCGTTCTCAGGGCCGGACGCCGTAAAATATGATTAGATCCTGAACCACTTGCAGAGACAAAAGCTCCCGACCAAGATAACCCTATTAAAAGCCCAATCCCCGTTCGAAGCGTAATGAGACAGGAAAATATGACCCCCGCCCCCCCTTCCTGTTCCCACGTGGGCTGAAATTCGATTTAAGGGACGGAGAAGTTATAAAACACGGTATTGATATTTTTACAGGTTATGAGATCGAATATCGAGACGTAATTTGTACATATTGCCGTGCTAAGGAAAAACGACGTATGAGCCTTAAGACGTTGCAAGATTTCCTTCACTAAAAACCGAATTTACTGGACAAATTTCGAATATTTTTTTTTTTTGAAATTTTCAGGTAATTTTGTTCGCGACTTAGTCTACCATGTCCAAAAATTTCACGGAAAAATATGCGTAACTTTCCTTAAAAATACCTATTTTATTCGGAGAGATGTGGCAACCCTCGAATGTTCATACGGCGTTTCTCCTTAGCATGGCAGGATACTTCACTCACGAGGTTCGATCTATCGAACGGGGAAGGGTTGTGGCGGCGAGGGATCAAGATGTCCCTTGTCCGGTTCAATCTAGGGCCGGATATTAGTTTAACAGTCCCGAGGGATTTCCACGCGCTTTCCTGACGGTCTACCGTGCGGGCCGAGATCCGGGGCCGGGGTAATTCTGGTGCCGTCCGCCGGGGGTCTATCACTTTTTATGGGGCGTTTTAGATTTCGGCTTAGGCAGATGCCTTGCGGAAATTTGAGGAATGGATTCGTGGGACCGAAGCGACAAAACCTGACTTTCTTCAGCTTTCTTATCAACGCTGCGACTCCTCCAAAGCCTCACTTTTTGTCGAGATTAATAGGACCGCATTAAACAGAAAGGAACCAAGCCACATCAGCTATTTCCAAATTTAACAGGGAAATTTCATTTTTTAGGGGAGAATGTCTGTGCAGATTCCTTTGAAAATCCTAAGGAATTTGCTTTGTAATATGGAGAAAATTCACTGAAATTTGCACCAAAATCCGCACAACCGTTTTCATGTAAAAAATTAAATTGCCCGATTAAATTTGGCAATAGCTGATGTGGCTTGGTTCCTTTCTGTTTAACGCGGTCCAATAATTCGTCGATCCACTAACGTAAGGGCGTATCTCGATTTCTACGTGAGCCCTGTTGTCCATATAAATCCATGCTCTTCGCGGCTCACGTGCACTGAAAAAAAAAATCTCGATGTATTTACTAAGAAAAGGGTAAAATTACAAAAAATTCAGGGTTCTATTTGATCCCAGTTTTTTCTTGGTAAAATTACCGTTTATGGAATTGGTAATTTTACCGAGAAATCTCGGTAATTTTACTGGACCTTGGTAAAAACGCCAATATTTTTTATCGACTGTGGTAAAATTACCGAGATAAAATGGCAAAGTTACCGGGAATTGATTACCAATAAAAGTGGTATTCTTAGCTGAAAAAAACAGTAAAAATATCGGTTTTTAGGTAAGCCTACCAGTCTGTCTTGGTAAAATTACCAATAATTGGTAAAAAAGTGAGATGGCAAAGGTACCACGGACCTTGGTAAAAACGCCGAAAATTTTTTTTCTGTGTGGAAATCGAGACGCGCCCTCACGTCACAGGAGCGACGAATTATGCTAGGAATAGACCTAACTCGGTAGTGAAACAGTGAGTTTGATTGTAATTTTCTATCTAGCCTATTTAAATGATTTTCCAGCTGTTGACGGGTAATAATCTGTAGTTTAGACCAAGCACCGTCTATAAATGAACATATTTATACCAAAAGAAACCATGTCTCACACAAACCCTATGCATATAGTTCCTTTTAGCATAAATACGTCCAAGTATTCCAATTACGACCCCAGTTTACTCTGGTCGATGGCCTAGACGCAACGCGACGCGGCTATGGCATAACGCCGCATACAACTATTCGTACTCAGTGGATGTGCAGGTTGCATGAGCAAAACATTGAAGGCGTTTTGGCCCCAGTTTACTCTCGTCGATGGCCTAGACGCAACGCGACGCGGCTTTAGCTTAACGCCGCATACAACTATTCGTACCCAGTGGATGTGCAGGTTGCATGAGCAAAACATTGAAGACGTTTAGGCAAACTTACCAAACGAGCAATTTAAGCGCTCCGTTGTAAACGCCTTGAAGGAACGGCCTGTACTCTCCTGCAAAGCCGTTCAAAATTTACATAATTTTCTATTCCGCTGTAGAAAAAATGGTTTAAGGATACCCTAGTAGCATTATCTGAATGACAAGTTAAAGAACAAGTAAATTTCAAATAAGAAAACCCTTGAAAAATATCTGACTCAGGAAACCTTTTCCGTTTTTTTTTTCTTTACGTAAAGTGCCATATAGCATTTTTACAGGCATCTTATAATTTTATTTATTGAATTTTGTCATTTTAACCTAAAGTTTTGATTTTATAGCATATTTTCCGATTTACTTATTATTCATCATCAATAAGAGAGATTTTTAGAATTTACAAGATTTTTATGCTAATATTTTCTCATAGCCTTTTTTTAAACGGAAATTTCACGAAAAAGGAATAAAACATGTTTCCTCAGGTACAAATTTAAACATTTTTTTACGCGTTTTTCAAGTCCGGTTTTAATAGCCAACGCTACTCGAGTACTAAACTATGAACATTTTGAAACGAGATGGTCGATAAAAGTATTTTACGGTAGTCATTTTTATTAGTAAGAGGGGATTCCGGGAACATGCCGGCAAAGGGGTGCAGATGCGATAGAGTGCCTATAAATTCAGCTCAACTCAATTGTTTTAACACCGGTTACATTCGCGTTTTACTTTTATTTTCGCTATCAATTTCCTTTAAGTTTGGCTCATGTTTTCGATGAAACGCGCAGTGTCTTCGTGTGAGTCTTCGTGGGGAACTCGATCAAATTTAAAACTCGCAACACATCACTGATAAAATAATTAAGGACAAACTGTGTTCATCATAATCGTGCTTTGCTTTTAGCACAAAAATCCATTAAACCGCTCTTTTTAACGACGACATTCGGAGGGAGCAAAAAGTATTGTTTTTTAATGGAGACTCATTTTAAAGACCAACAGTTTGCCAAAAATTGATATTCTAAAAACGTGTCTCTTTTCTCCGAATTTCCCGTCAAAATCCCAATATTCAATCTTCTAGTAAATTAGTCAAAAAATACTCTTCTACAATTGTCACCTCCATCGACCGAGGCCCTTTCCTCTCTGTGGACGATTCTATAAAATACGTACCACTTGGGGGTAGGAGTACTTTTCATTTGATAGAGGATTTCTTTTCATTTCTCGCTTAACTGTTCCATTTTATTTTTATTTTTGTTTTTATGCGTTCAAACGTTTATTTGGTACTTTTATCTTCCATTTTCTGAATTTTGTAATCAAAACATGTTCGGGCTGTTAATTTTGCCTTTCCTCCATTTTTGCCGCCGATCATGTTTTTTACCTATAAAAAATGAAGGAAAAAACCGCGGGGTTTATCGGTGATAATCATATTTTGAGATGAGGGTCAAGGAGAGTTTTGTGTCCCTTCTTAGAGGGTTCGGACCTTCGTTACGGGTTCGTCACGGGGGGGAGGGGGTGGTGGTGGTGTTAAAAAAGTCAATTATTACTTCTACGCATATTAGGAGGAGCCCCCCAGGTATTAATTTGCATTGCACCAATTTAAAATTTCATCGGCGTGATTTCGAGGGGAAAGGGGCATTTCGCTCAAACCGTGCAAAAACGACCCCACCGAGAGCAGAGTCGACTTTTTCTTTTGCCCGCGGCGCCGACGCACAGTGGACCGAGTCAATCGGAGAGGTCGGACATGAAAATTTTGACTAAAACAGCAAATTTTGATGTTCAATTCGTCACATTTTTAATTTCAAGGGGTGCTCGCAGAGGAAAATTTCACGAGGAAACCAATGGAACCACTTTTACATCCTCAAAATGTTGTAGCAACATAGTTTTAAGCGTTTAAAGTTTCCAGATTTTGTCCGCGCTTTCTCATTTTGACTCGCTCCAGTGTGCGGCGGCGGGTCGGGAGCCCGCACTGCAACTCAATCACGAGTCCCTCACCTCATCCTCGGTCTCTGATTAATTGCTCGCGAAAGAATAATCCGAGTGCTCCGATGTTTCAATGTTCCAATAACCACCAACCTACCCCCCTCTACCCCTGACTTTGGCCGACTTTTATTTATTGAGCATTCATCGGTTCATTTCGCCACCCGCCCTCGCATCCCCCAATTCCCCCCCCCCTCCTTCTCCTCGAGGGATGATTTTTCCAATTTCGACCGCGATGCGGATGCTCCGACCAAAGGCGAGGCGTGAATGATCGATAATCGATATTTGCCCCGTTTGAAGCTATTGTCAAGAATCGATTATTAAGGTGTTCGTTGCGAATGCCCTGTTTGTCGATCATTTCCTGTACGTTTAAATGGCGGATCAATCGATATATCGTAAAGCACGCCACACCACTGGTGCCAACCCTCTTTGCCTCTCACCGGTCCACTCCTTGGCGATGATGCGGGAAAAAGACTTGAAGAGAGAAATTTTAGCTGAGTGGTGTCCTCGCGGTATAGCGTCAAGACAATATATATTTTGGAGACCGTCCCCTTCTCTACAAAGCAGTGTGATTGCGCGAGGCAACAATTAATTCGTAGGTCAACGTAAGAGATTATAATTGCACAACTTACGATATTCATTTAATGATGGTCATGCACCGATTTCCACAAAAATTGACTCCAAAGTTGAACATAAAAAGTTAAGAATGTTCACGGTATAGTTGATTTGCATCGTGAAGTATAAGAGATTCAAACTCTGAGCAGAATTCGCCAAAAAAAAAAAAAAGAAGATATGAACTCCCGCCCTAACATTATGCACGTACATTAAGTTCCTAAATTCAAAAGTTTTTTTTTTTAAGTTTGAGAGTTAAGTTCAGAAAAAAAATCAGTGGCCCATCGAACATTTTTACATAAAAATTGAAGCGCTTATTTCGAAAAGATGTCAACTCCGATTTTGTTTCAAAACTGAATTTTATTCCGCGAAAAACTAATCCTTTTTCGCCATCCTGCTCTAAACGTGGGTCTCCTTCTCTAAAATCACTTCTTAAGACACCATAAAAGAGCACTAAAAATGGCATATTTCGATCAAAAAACGATAGGTTTATTGTGCGGGCAACGGTCAATGAGAACTAAATTCCGCTTGCCCTGGTGGAACGGAAGACGACACTGCCAGTATAACAGCAGTGAACTTGTGGGCGCGATGCCAGGGACTCGACGAGCATTTCAGGAGGATACTACAACTTTTCGTTGTGCGGGCTTAAGGTTAACATCCTCTTCAGCGTTTTTAAATGACATTAGATGTGGGTGGGGGAGAGGGGGGGTGCGGCGTGGCACCGGGCGCCACTGCACCGCACAGGGATAATGCGAAACTCGGCTATCCCTGTTCGGTCCGTATTGTGGAGGCGGGGAGGGATTTTGGTTCAACTTATAATTCTGTTTCCACTCCAGATTTGTCCTTTAGAGTACCGCTTTGTTTAACTTCATTCAAAGGAACGTGGTTGCCGGTTTTTGACGGATTTTTGACGGTGCTTACCTCATCATTTTCGTGAGGCTAAAATCAAATGGACGCGATGCTCAAAAGTAAATACGTGCTTTTGCTCTGTAACTGACTGCGGACTTATAGTTCAGAGACCATTCGAGCAACTATTGGGTGCGGAAACTGAAGGAAGGTTTCTCTTAGGCAGGGTCGAGCATGTCAAAGAGTTTAAAAAGGTATGAGTTGGCCAACGATAAAAATAGGTTTCGAATTTGATATGAACTTCGAGGAACGTTGCAGGAACATCAAAGAAAAGCAAATCTTGACAAACTGAATGAAAATTGTAATTTTATGTGCCCAACAAGAATCGGCGACTTTATAAACAAAATTGCATCTAAGTAAGAAAAATCCCTGCATTCAGGACTGACTTTCAAAGAAATTCCCTGATTTATCGAGAGTATTCATCTCCTAATAAATCCTGTGTTTTCCGCGTTTCTAAGTCCTACATACCATGTTTATAAGGTCGCTCTAAGAGCCAACTTACACCTATCCATAATTTATAATCCATAAATCCATAAATCCAGTATGGCTGAATCAGGGAATTCCCTTTTTCCCCGCGGGAATTTCCCTCCTCCCACTTGACAACCCTGGCTCAGCTCGCGACGTGACAGTGTCCGCCACGGATGATGGATGGAGGAGCTCCCCCGGGGTGACGGGGGGGGGCAGGGGTCGTGGCACAAAGAAATCACCCTTCTCCTTAGGTACGAGTTGCAAACTTTGATCGACTGACGCCCGGGGGGGCGGAGTGGAGGGGGAGGGAAGGGGGCTCGTCTCCGTCGAAGCTGCCAGCCGTGCACGGTGCACGAGTCGACGCGTGTCTGGCGTCGCGCGGCTCGTGGCGCCTTCAATTCGGTCGGATGCAAAATGCCAACGCAAATGACCCACGACCGGAGCCGCTGCGATGACGGTCGTCGCTGCCGATCTGGCTACTGGTAGTCTACGAGTTTCGGCGTTGATAATTTCCAGAGTATGCACTAAAATAGGCTTGCCAAAAGTTAGTACTTTTTCGAGACACACTGAAAAAAAAGAATCTTAAAGCCGCCAAGAAGTATTTTTTCTTCGAGTAAGAATTTTGCTGCTTAATATAAATTACTGTTTTGCTAAACCAAAACTTTATTTTTCATGTATCAAGAAAAATTCAACTTAAATCAAGATAAAAAAATTCTTGATGGAAACCAAGCACATTTTTTTTCTGTGTTCTCTATGAAATTCAGTACCTTCTCGACAGAAAAATTTAGTACTTTCGCAGTACCTGAATTTGAAAAAATTCGAAAAATTTCGAAAACTTGAAATTCTCGCTCGAATTGTGACAAAAATGGCGTAGGCACGAAATTTCATTGGCGCCTAGAAGAGTAATCGACTGCACAATCGCGATCTTTCAGGCAAATACTACCCTAAGAATCAACGCACATGGGATTGCATACTTTCTCTAGGTTTTACTAAAAATAAGCGTGGTATGAAGGTAAAAATTCCGGACCTTCTTACGGAATTTCCGCTCTTTTTCAGTACTTCCGGACCGCCTTTAAAACCTCAGAACAATTTCCGGACTTTCTGAAAGTTCCGGACTAATAGACACCCTGATTTTGAAGGACTCACGGAGCTCTCGCCATTAAAATCAATTCATCATTGGAAACTAAAGGCGATTCGTGTAGATGATTGTACTGTAACTATAGCCAAATTATATTCAAGCTTCGTGAAAAATTAGCTTCCTTCTAAACATGTTATAACAATGCAGGATCGTTTTTTGTGAACGCTGGGATGTGCGGAACGAAAAAATTGATCCAGACTTACGTAAATGCATTCAGAGGGGGCAAAATGAGGGTTGAAAAAGCTTCATTTCGCTAATGTGGGTTCAATTTTCAAATTGCTTCATGCAATATCAAGTTTATAACTAACGAAAATGGTGAAAAGTTCACATCTTCCTGTAAGAGCTGCTGCGCTGCGAGACGCACGCATGCTGCAAAATACGTAATAATTGTTGTTACTTGTTACCATATTGATGCTGGTAATACTGCAGGGAGATGTAACCCTTCTGAACCGTTATGTTCCGAAACAACTTGAGAGAACTTCTTCGATTTCCCTCCGGACCTTTCACTCTTACATTACTGCAAATTGCCACATTTCACATTGACAAGGGATACAGTTCAACCGAGTGCTAAAGACAAGTTGCATGTACTGAATGGGCAAAAGACAAGAGACAGTGGACTAAACTTAAGTAGTCATGAAGTGTTTGTTTTTTACCATTTTCTGCAAATGATTTTATTAGCTCCGTGCTAACTGATTCAAAAAGAATGAAATTTTTATTCAGAATTTTTTTTGCAAATCTCTCTTCCACGGCAAACGTTATTTTAATGTCTGCGTGTGCCTGGCAATTTTCAAAGTCAGCCTGCTGTACTCTTAGGGGCACAAATCCCACGTGATAGATTTTAAGTGGTGAATATAGTTCGTTACACGCTGAAAAATGAGTTCCTTAAAATAAAAAGCTGGGGAAGGAAAGGGCCCAGAATTGCTTTACTTCCCACTGAAAACTGCCCAAATTTATCGAAACTTTAAGACGAAAAATCTCCGTAAAGTCGCAATTTTTCATCCAAAATTTGCCCCGTTTGTTTTTGTATACATGGTGTTTTTTTGTCTGCATCTGGAGTTTTTACGTCTCTAAATTTAGAGCAATTTTGCGGAGCGTCGAACTCGACGATACATTTTTTAATGCTAACTTTCCATGAAATTTTGCCATTCTGCCCCAAGGGACCGGGAAGATGACTTTCGGAAGCAGAGTGGACAGCAGGCAGAGAAGGAAAGTGAAATTTCATGAAATTTCAAAAGGCTCGAATAAATTCACAAAATTGGAAATTTATCGATTTTTTCATAATTAATAATTGAACCTCTAGAGATCCGAAAGCGTTTCAAATGGTCTTCTTGTTGATACGGCAGTATTATGATACCCTATCGAGGTGCTGTACACAAAAAGGGGGGGGGGCACAAATAGGAGTTTAGAGTGAAAAATCCTAACCTGACCTCTAAACCGAACGAAAGCATTTGCCACGTGTAAATGTTTCAGGCTTGGAGTGAAAATTTCCAAAATATAGAATCACCGTTTCCAGGCGTTTCGTGGCCTCCTGAATGTATCCCCAAATGTTTCAAAAAAGGGGGGGGATATCGACAAGGGTCGTTTTTGGGCCCACTCAAGTTGAATTTCCTCAATACTACGTTTTTTTTTATTGATCTCCATATTTTACAAAATGCACCATGATTTGGTCATTTTCAGTCTCTTTTTGGATCTAATGCCGGCCTTAAAATGGGTCTGAAAGATGGTTTAAGCGAAAAATCCCTACTTTATGGCATTCGACCGTAAATGTATCAATAACCTGCTTTTTTGCCAAAATTAGCCTCCAGACTCACATCTGGGCCAGTATTAGACCCTTAAAGAGACCGAAAATTACCAACTTTTGATGTATTTCGTAAAATATAGACCTTTACTGAGCAAAAAAATCGTAGAGTTGAGGAAATTCAGGGTGGGCCAAAAAATGGCCCTTATCGATACCCCTCCTTTCGTGAAATCTCACCCATGAAATTTCACCCATGAAATTTTACGTATGTATGGAATTTCACCCATGAAATTTTACGTATGTATGAAATTTCACCCATGAAATTTTACCTATGTATGAAATTTTCCATCTCTGGCAGGACGTAAAAGTGGATGACTCATGCTGAGGACCTGGCATCAGGGCCCGGAGGGTAATTCCAGCAATTGCGACACGCCGCACTCCGCACCCCGCGGACCGCGAGGGTGAATTTGAATGCGAGTCGAATAACAGTATATTACGTGGCGGGAACACGAGGGCCTCGTCGAGGAGGAATGCACCTAACTACCGTCTCCCCGTTTCGACACCGAAACGGGTCCGGCCCCGGCCCCGAGTCGAGAATTTCTATTTTAATTTGGATATCGATCCCGGCTCATGACGCTGCATTTAATTCCCAGTTTTCAACCCCCTCCCCCTATCTTCTTCATGGCCCCACTCTGAACCACCCCGTTCCCCCAACCCCCCATTTGAGCACTTTTCCATTAGACGAGTCTCACCTTCTTCAGCTGCGGCTCTGTCCTTGCCCCCTCCCCCGCCCCCTGCGAAAGTTGTTCCTCGCATTTTGGATGTTGCGTCTATCAGAGTTTTCATTTTGTTCCCGTGATAGTTCGAGGGATGCACCAAGTAAAAATTTGCACAATCATGGTGGATTCGACCTAGATATTTAGTCGTAGTTAGTTAGTTTAGGTGTAGTTACTAGTTTGGTCCTAATGACAACACAGCATCGTTATCTTGACCGAACTATTTGCTACCTAAAAGTAACATCCGACTAGAAAAGTGAGTGGGACCTCGAATCCACCATGAGAATTATAAGAGCAATGATTTTTTTTCTTCGTCTGTAGCATTTTTAGCTGACAGTGTTCATGGAAAACAAGTGCTCCAGGGTCAGATCAAGAGATATCAATTTCAATGAATTGACGAAGTCCTATGATTATCCGGCAATTCTGCCAATACGGTGCTTATAGGAGACTATACGACCAGAATTTAGACGTCAGTACATTCAATGAATCTACAATGTTGGCTCATTAAACATAGGAATTTCAATACTTCACAGGGGGATGCAATACTGAAACTCAGAAGCGATTTCAGATTTTTAGTGCTCACAACAAAACACTCTATCTCTAGAACTCCAAACATTTTGTTGGCATGGCAAGATAATTTATTTACTATGAAAGTAAAACTTGGATCAAAACGGAAAAAATATTCCGAAATTTTGACAAAAACTGTACATAACCTTTGTGAATTCGTGATAAAGAACTTTTTTCGGAGCGATTTCCATCCATATCTCATAGGCTGTATTTTTTAAATATTTTTTTAAAAAAAAGTACAGTATAAAATTGAGGTTCTCTTAAACGAACGATCGTGGTAAATATCGTCTTCAATGATGATCACAATGTCTTTGCAATCTTCTTTCAACAGCTTGATCATTTTTCCTGAGGCACTTGGCTCTGCGAGACGGAAAAGGCCACTATATTGGGCCCGGACCAGAATGGTCCCGGTCCGTCAATAACTATCCGTCACTAAAGAAATCCCAAGCATAAACAACTCGGTTTTTTTGCCATCATTTACATGAGCGCGGTCCGAAACCCGTCCAAAATCGAGGTCCCTAACGACAAGTTGATCGTCATCTCGTCACCAGGGCAACTTGGGACGGTGTCAGCTCCGTCTAATCCGCGTGAGAACATACCTGAAGCCATCTTTCACCCATTACCCCGCCACGCACCTGTCCTAATTACCCCAATTGTAGCAGCATTTGCTCCCGTCACGGGGTGCAAGGAATACTTAATGCGAGCCCGACCAGATTACGTCACGTAGTCGACGTCCCAACCCCCTCCCCGCTCCACCGCAGGTACAAGCTTGCATCGGTCACCGGAAACGGAAGGATACGGTGGACGGTGGATTTCCGGTGACTCGGCGAAAGCTCCATGTTGAGCCGTATGCTAATTGATTGGACTGGAGGTATCACAAATTCACGAAGGATTCGCTGTTTGGCGCAAGAGAAGCAGGACGCATATCGACGGTGAAACTACCAAACCACGTATCTCGTTTGCGGTGTTTAAAAATCTACGCTCACATTTTATTTTTTTGAAGTAGACCAAATTAATATCATTCCTTGAAATTTTCACAGGATTTTCTCCGCACGAAGAGGAAAAATCATAGAAATTTTCAAGACTGGACGTTAAGTAGTTTTTCATTTAAAAAATAAAGTATGACAGGAAGTCTGCGACGTCGCAAACCGAGATACGTGGTTTGGTAGTTTCACCGTCGATATTCTGGAGTGAATCTCAGAACGCGTAAGAAAACATGCTAGCTGTAGTTCGTACCGAATTACACATGCGGCTCTTTTGCGGACCGCGGCAGGGTCAGAGTAGATTGAAGGGGTTAGCCCGATCGGGAGTAATGGGTGAGTGGCTGCTGACTCATTAGGATAGGTTATCTGAGCTCTTGCAGGTTGTAGATGTAGACCCCATGTGTGGCTGGGTCGCTAATTCGGCAGATTTTGGTGAAGGGAATTCGACGTTAATTTTCGGATTAAACGAGCGGATAAAGTTGAGACCACTGCAACAATGCCCTTCTAATTTGCATTTTGATGGTGTCAGTGCTCGCATTCCATGTCCGTCAAAAGTTCCGGGATTCGGAACTTTTTTGTTTCAATTTCTCCCACTCCATGACCGTCAAAAAAGTTCCAGGATTCTCTGTAGATTTTTTCAAAAGTTCCGGGAAAAGTTCAGAAAAATCTAAAAAAAGTCCGGAATTCGGTACTAGTTTCGGGATATAGGAGCACTGGAATACTGGATGGTGTACGAGCATTAACACAGTGTGATGAGCCAATTAATTTAGCTAACCTGCTTTTATAGAAAAAAGAGAGAGACCGATTGCGGTTTGTTTTATTTTAAAATATTGAGCCTTTATAAAAGCATTAAACTTGATTCAATTGGAGATTTAGCACAGGAATCTTCGGCCGGAACACCGTGATATTCAACAAAATGTATTCAGTGGTAGTCAAAGAATACAGTGATCCTTACCCAAAAATTTCATAGCACCGCGTGGTAAGAAATAATAAGAGGCTGCAGCATGCATTATAACTCTGTTTGTCGCGAAATTACTTGAACTTCATGCAGTTTCCTTTTTCAGCTATTATTAAAGAAACAAAAATTAAGATAAATTTCATTGCGCACTAAACTGGCCAATTTAAAGGGACGATGAAAAACACTCAAATATCCATTTTCTTAAACTTACCGATTGTTAGTCTTTAAACTGATTTTCATTCAAAGGAACTCACCTGCAACATAAAAAGATAGAAACGTATTTTGAAATTGAGAGATTATGATGAATCATAAAAATAATGCTTCGGCGACAAGTGCAACTAATTAACTGATTCTATATGGCAGAAATGTCAGAAACTTTGCTTTGAAAATATAAAAAAGTAAAACAATAATGACATACTGAAAACATTTTTATAAAACATTCCAGTCAAGATACATTTTTCGTTGCTTGAAATCGAGGCAAGTTGATAGTCTCATTAGTCAATTGGTCGAATATTAATTCTGTCAAAATTACAACATTCCAAACTTTACGCAGCAAATGAGCTCAAAACAGCGATTTGATTTAAGCATAAACATTCTTGAATTTGCCGTCAAGGATTCCTTAGCAGGATTGTTTTGTGGATATATGTATTTACATGTTCTTTCCTTTATACAAAGCTTTAAAGAAAGTTCTTATTGAATCAAGAGGAAATCTCAGCGGCAAATTCAAGAATGCCTGTTCTTAAATCATGTCAGTATTCCTGCCAGGAAAAATGAAAATGCGACGACGAAAAGCAAACGCGGGGTAACTTAATACCGCATCAAAACATTACAGTCAGGTAAAGATTTCACTCAACGTCGCGCCAGACGTAGATGACATTTTAAAACGATATCTTCCTTTTATTAAAAAAGAAGAAGAGCCGTAAACATTTAACGACCTCTTTTTTTAACTTAAGACCGGGAAACGGGTGGGTAGTCGAAAAAGTTAAATGAGAAAAAAGATAAGAGGGAAGACGATGAATCAAAAGACGCAATAATCTGAAATTGCAATTTTCCGGAAAAGCTGAGGTGTTAAACGGCGAGCCTCTCACCTCACCTCCTTTTTTCCCCTCTGTACAGTGGGCAGGAAAACACCGATAAGTAGGTAAATCGGCTTGATGCGTAGTTCTATATTTTGAAATGATTTCTTCTCAAAATGACAGTAATTTAAAATACGCATGGAGACATGAATCTTTAACTGACGTGTCTTTCCAAAATATTCAGAACTACTTCTAAGGACCGATTGACTCAATGTTACTCATTTTCAGCAGCAGATGATGAGTAATTGTAATGCATTCTCTCAGGAACGATGATCTGAGCTGATTAATGTTTCATAAAAAGAGGAATATCAAAGGGGAATATCCTATAGGACATAGAAGTTTCACCTAGAATACTCCATAAAATCGTCGTTAACTTGGATCAAATTTTGCTAAATGGAGCATTATTTTCAACTACAGCAGGTCGATTTTTTAATTTTATTAAAATTTCAGTAGTCATCTCAAAAATCGTTTATTTAAATTAAAAATTTATAGGTTTCGTAGAAAATGGTGGTTTAAACACACTTAATAGTGAAATGAAGTGAATAGTGATAGTGATAGTGATAGTGAATAGTGTGATGAATTATTAATGAGAAAAAAGAAAAATAATTAAAAAATAAAAAAATGTAAATGGTTTGCAAAATTACTTTGTCTCTTTTTGATTTTTCAACCACCATATTGCTGCCTTGTCGCTGCATGTTCCAAGCCACATAAAATACTTTTTCGCGCGAAGCACCGAGTAAACAGTATAAGTATCGTGATATCGGCAGTGAGCTCTGTTAAGTTTGTCGGAGTGATTCCGAAGTGCATTCTACTTCAGAACCGCAAAAAATCATCGATGAAAATCCAAGATATTTTGCGACTTTCCTTAGCCAAAGAAATAAAATTCAAGCGCGCTGTGCGTCAATTCTGCCTTGTCTCATCTTTCTTTTTATTTTCTTCCTCAATGAAAAAATGCTTTTCTTGGGTGCTTTTTTCATTGAAACGAATTTCCGAGCCAGGGTCGCCATGATTAAATCTTGTATCGTTTTAATAAACTGCGCCAATTATCGTGAACGAGCATTGTACGGAAAGCTCTGAAAACGAAGACGAGACAAAGATTGTCTGGCTCTCAGGTTGCGCTCTGAATAGAGGAGGTCGTCACGGGCACAACTTGAAGACAAAGTTCACTGTCGCATCAAGAACTTTTAAGATGAATAATAAGAACTGTTTTCGAGAGATAATTATTTTTTTTATAATTTCCAAGGCGACGGAAATCACAAATAAAATTGTAATGGGCCTGTTGCAAACTTTTGCTAGAGCAAAAATATGAGTTGTTTCTTATAGATAATGCCTCAAAAATCACGATGAGCGCATCGGCAAAGTCTGAAATGCACTCATAACTTCACAATCTGCGTAAGAAATTTGCGTTTTTTTAAGCTTCCCGCTTCAGAAACGATACTACGGCATAGGTGAACATTTTGTTAGAGGAGTCGCTCCATCGTCGGCGATATTCATCATGGCCGACGCTTGCACGCAGTTCCGCGCGTAATTCAAGGAGAGTTCAAGGTCAATCAATTCGGGCGTGGAAAATATGAACGTTAACACACCGATTGTTATCTGGTCTAATCCAGTTCAGGTGTTATCTCGTCCCATCAAACGTGTTTTGGCGGATTGGCGTCGGCTATGATGATTATTGCCGACGATGGAACGACTCCTCTTACAAAATGTTCACCTGTGCCGTAGTATCGTTTTTGAAGCGGGAAGCTCAAAAAACCGCAAATTTCTTACGCAGATTGTGAAGTTATGAGTGCATTTCAGAGTTTGCCGATGCGCTCATCGTGATTTTTGAGGCATTATCTATAAGAAACAACTCTTAGTTTTGCTCTAGCAAAAGTTTGCAACAGGCCCATTTATGGTTGAATCGAGAGCGACAGGCCCATTCAAGGCGTTATGAATGAATAGTTGCCAAGGAAGAGAGCTGGAAATCTAACCATGTGAATATTGCAAAGAGAAAAAAACTTCGTGCGTGGGACCCGAAGTTTAGGTCATATGGATCTCTGAAGTTTTCGGATTGAGCATCTGAACACTTTAGATCTAGCTGTCGAGGTTTGGATCACACATCTGAAACTTCAGTTCTTACATCTGAAGGACTCCGGTTTTCACATCCGAAAAACTTCGGTTTTCACATCCGAAAAACTTCGGTTCTTACACCCAAAAAACTTCGGTTCTCACACCTGAAGTACTTCAGATGTAAGGACTGAAGTTTCAGATGTGTGATCCGAACCTCGACAGCTAAACCTAAAGTGTTCAGATGCTCAATCCGAAAACTTCAGAGATCCATATGACCTAAACGTCGGGTCCAACACACGAGGTTTTTTTCTCGATGTGGCCCTTGGAAAAGGGGTTTTATGGGAAAAAAACGACAAATATTTGATTTTCAGATTTCAGAAGATAATTTTCTACACACTCATTTCTGAAAGATGTAGAAGGGTACTCATAGGACGTATTTCTGCCAAACGGAACTATCTGCATTAATACATGAGTCCTGAAACCCATAAGAATGTACACGTGACAGGGCTCATGTCATAATACACATAGTTCCGTTTGGCAGGGATACGCCCAATATATCTTCTTCTAAGGATTGAATATTCCATTAGCTTAATTGAACAGATCGTGCCCGGCATAAATTGCGCAAACTTTGAGGATTCATCGTAACAATGACGTGGCGTGCTTGCGATACATCGATTGATCTGCCATTTAAACCTATGGAAAAGGATCGATGGACAGGATGTTTGCAACAAACACCTTCATGATCGATCATTCGCCGTAGCTTCAAATGAGGAAATATCGATAATCGACCATTCACGCCTCGCCACTTCATCGTAAGCGTAAGCATAACTTAATTTCAACGAAGAGAATTAAAGGAGTTTATCGGGCTTTGGATTTCACTGCTCTGCCGTGATAAAGAAAAACGACGTATGAGCCTTCAAACGTTGCCAAATTTCTTCTGATAAATCATGATTTTTAGGGAAAATAAGTAAACATTTTCCTTCCAACTTTCCAGATAATTTTCGTCGCAATTTTACCTAAAGGTTCTGAAAATTTTAAGGAGAAACATTCATAGCTTTCCTAAAAAATCAGCATTTTATCGAAGGAAATTTGGCAACTCTCGAATGCTCATACGGTGCTTTTCCTTAGCACGGCGGTAAATAGTTGGTTTGGAAATGCTTCTCGACGCAATTGGACGTATTACTATCAAACGGAACTATGTGCATTACGACGTAAGCCCTGTTATGCACATATGCTTATGGGTTCCAGGGCTCACGTCTTGATTCACATAGTTTCGTTTGGTAGAAATACGTCCAATTTAAATGCAACATGAGTACTCGTCTCTAGTGGACCGCGTCACAAATACACGTAACGACCGCGGACCGGNGGGGGGGGGGGGCGGAGGGTGAGCAAAAGATCCGGCGCTTTTTGATTGCACAATTAAATTCGCCACTCGGAAAATGAGGGGCGAAGGGTGGTGCTAATAGTGTTTTAATACACATTCATTGAATAAATCATGAACTGTACATTCGCCACCGGGCACTCAACGCGACGCTGCCAATGAAGGTGCTGTTCGAATTCTGCCGTGCTAAGGAAAAATGTCATATGAACCTTTAGGCGTCGTCAAATTTCAATTCATAAAACACAAGTTTTCTGGTAAAATTTTGAATATTTTTCTTCCAATTTTTCGGATACTGTAGTTTGCAATTTCACCTAAAGCTCCTGAAAATTTGAAGGGGAAATATTCATAACTTTCCTCAAAAAATGAACAATTTATTGAAGGAAATTTGGCAAATCTCGAATGTTCATACGGCGTTCTCTCTTATTGGAGTTGTTATTTTCTTGGAAGATTATTCGAAAAAAACTGTTGTCATTTCGATTGAATCGTTTTCTGCCGAAGGGCGAGAGTCCATTCCGACGGCTTGAAATTGCCAAAAAAAAATATTTGTATGAATGGCTGAGCGAATAATCTGGGGGAAGATGGAAAATTCTCTTTGCCCCTTTAACCGAATTTAGACAGATTTCGTCAATAAATATTTTGATCGAATTCCCTAGAAATGAACCAACGAGAATATAGTGTTGTAAAAATCGTGCATCTTCATCTAAAAAGGATGCCTGGAATAGCAAAAATTGTCTCTTTTACTGCCAAGGAATTACTAATTTACTAATTACTAATTTTTACAAGTTTTTTTACGTAATTTAATTTTGGATCGTTTAAGTTTTATCACTGTTCCTACATACATTTAGTATATTTTTCCAGGCAAAAAAGAAGTTGCAGAATTTTGGAAACACTATAATTGCGTTGATTCCTCTCCGTAAAATACGATCCATTTTTTTTTCTTCGTAGTTCATTCGTATAAGAATGCATCATTTGGGGCAATTTTGCAACGCTTCGATGGATTTTCATTATTATGCAAAGAACTAAACCGATTTAAAATCATGAATTCATCGGCTAATACAATGTGTTGTTACCGTCAAACTGTAAAGTTGTAGCGTTAATAAGACAAGGAGATAGATCAGTCAATACACACAAGCTGATAATGTTCAATTGTTCAAACTGGACAAAATATGACCCAGAAGGCCGTCATTCGACCGAATCTTGGAGGGGATCAAAATATGCTTGGAGGAGGATGAAACAACTTCAATAAATCAGAGAAAATGCGCATAAAGTGACCTCGTTCTTTTCTCGTTTGTCTTGTTTTTTTCGAAAAAAGAAATTAAATTTTAAATACTGTATACTCTTTGACACGATATGATGCCAGTACCTCTGAATGTGTTCTAGAATACTAGAGCGCTTCCGAGATGGAAAGGATATGTTCTAAGTCAAGTCTCACATCGCAGAGAAATGCAGGAAGGCAAATAAATGACAGATTTCGCGGTGAACATACGAGGCAAATCTGAGAACGTACGAAGCTTGGAATAAGAGGCAAAACCATAACTCAAAAACGATATCCTGAAAATTAGATGGGTTTT
Organism: Bemisia tabaci; assembly: GCF_001854935.1. Lineage (NCBI taxonomy): Eukaryota > Metazoa > Arthropoda > Insecta > Hemiptera > Aleyrodidae > Bemisia > Bemisia tabaci. The sequence continues at coordinate 734,249 of NW_017547141.1, read as the reverse complement.
TTGTGTAGAACCTGATGCAAATCGCAAATTTTACCACAAGGCAGAAAACTCAAATCGAGAAACACGGTCGCATTTCGGAACTTTTTGCACCCCTGGAAAGACTTTATTTGGACCGCATTAAGTAGACAGGAACCAAGCCACACCAGCTACTGCCAAATTTAATTTTTTACATGAAAACGTTCTTGCAGATTTTTGCGCTTTCAGTGAACTTTTTGCATACTTTTGTACTACTTTTTGTACTATAGTACAAAGCGAATTCCTTGAAATTTTCAAAGGAATCCGCACAAACGTTCTCTTGTCAAACATTGAATTGCCCAGTTTTTGGCATTAGTTGATGTGGCTTCGATCCTTTCTGCTAAACACGGTCCATTCATGTCTCGCCCCCCCCTTTTTTATTTCAAAATATAGTACGATTAGATATTATTTTCTGAAAGCACGACAACGATGGTAAGCCCGCAGGCCACAGGATTGTCGTGGGACAGGCATCAGCTGTCAATGTTGTCACGGGCCCCGTATAGCTGTGTCCCAGCCGCACACCTTTCATGAAACTCCAATTTTATTGAATCATTTGCATACTCCCAACACGTCCGAATCCGCTGCGTCAACTCGAAATTCGCCAGGTCCACAGCAAAAATAGACGCCCATTCATACCGCTTGATGAAAATTTCGACATGACAGGGAGTCAATAAAAATAATAAATTTACTCAACTAAACGCGCACGATTTTCCCCCAAGATTTCCCGTTCTCAGCACATTGCTGTACTTCAGAGACAATCACACTGAAAAAAATGCCTTCCTTGACCTTTTGCCTCGAGTAAATGATTTTGTGAGGAGACAAAAGCAAGCGCAAATCAATGTTCTTTTAAGATTTTTTGGCGCCAATTCGTCAAAAATATTCAGTTTTTCAACCGTATCCTTTTTTACACACTTAGGTAGCTTTCCTGATATTCTTGCGGAGGCACTTGGAGGGAAAAGTAACGAAATTGCCAGCTTTTCAATGGATGAAAAATCGCAGGCAGTTCTATTTCATTTCTGGTTATTTTACCGATTTTTTATAAACAAGAGCTAATTTTAGGAGTCACGATAAAATTTCCGACATAACTTCCTCGTGATTTGTTTCCGTGTTTAGTTCTTTGTTTTTAACGAAAAAGTAGCATCATATAAATCAAAGCTTTTCAAATTGAGATTATATCTTTTTTAATGAGTAAATATTTTATTAAATTTCTAGAATCTTTGCGAAAAAGATAAATTTTCTTCAGATGACATTTTCTCCCCCCCCCCCTCCCCCCAAAAATACTTGCTAAAGATAATTATAAAAAATCAGTTATTAAAAGTTTTTTTTTTTATTTTTTGGTATTACATTTTTTTTTCTAGTATTGTTAAAAAAAAAAAAAAAACAGCTCTGATTATTCTTTTGTCTTTCCGAAGAATCTGTGTGATTGCCTTCCTCAGCGAAAGTTCGAAACTTTAAACCGAGCAAAGTCGATCCTTCAGCCTTCACCCAGTGCGCTCGTCCAGAGCCAGACGGCACGCGCCACCCATCCATCCGCGAGGAGCGGGGAGCAGAAGAATGAGAAGGATCTCATTTTTAATAAAAAAAAAAGAAAACGGAAACGAGTGGGGAGGGAGCTTTGAAGTATGACAAAAATACGGTAACAATACGCGAGACGATGAATGGGGAAGTTGCGACGAAAGTTGTCGCAAGTTGCGCGGTTCCTCGGACCCTCCGAAAGCTCCGAGCGCGCGTCGCGCCGTTAAAAGCGCGACAGCTTGAAAAGTCCCCACCGCTTCGCGGAGCTCTCAAAACTTCTATGCTGAGCTTAGGAAGAACGTCGTAAGAGCGTTCCTATGTTTACAGATTTCCGCGGATAAATACTTGTTTCCGTTCGTTGGATAAGGCATTTTCGTGTACAAAAACCTATGATACCAGATAGCATAAAGGAGTGGTTTCCGAGAATTTTGGGGTATACGTATTCTAGCAATATGAAAGCAAAACCGGAGCTACGAGGGCTTCAAACTATTTTACTGAAACAACTTGGTTTGGAATAAAGCTTTTTGGAACTCTGCCATGTTAAAAGCACATTCAGGAAAATTAGTGGACATAGAGATCGAAGTAGTTGTGTTTCGAGTGAACTCTCAAAAACTGGCAACCAAAACTGTTAATCTAATTAAGCCTTTTTACCAACTGTTGGTAAAATTAAAATTTTCTGTTAAAATATACCATTATCATTAGATGCAGCGACCAGCGACGACCGGTGACAATCAATGAAAAAATTCATTCGGAACTTTTCTTGATCATCCATTAGTTTTTCTAAATGCATGACTAGGATCACAGCGCAACTTTTCGCCCTCATTTGGTGCAAAAATGAACTATACAGCTCACAATTTATTCTTCAAGACACTCTGAGAGATTTTCATAGATGTTCAAAAATAAGATCGTTTTACCAAAAGGACTAAGGCCTCTTTTCTCGTGACCAGTAATATTAATTTTTAAGAAACTCCATTAATATTTTCCCTTCATGTTGTCACATACGCTTTATAAAATTGAGATTACATTTCTCTAAGATTTCCACACACACACACACCCTAAAAAAAGTTTTCATAAGCTTCCTTGTACTGCAAACTTCATCTAGAGAAATGTAGCAACATTCGAATGTTCATACGACTTTCTTCCTTTGACATGACGGTACTTCTCATGTGACCGCCACTTTTCCCTTTTTACGACGCTCAGAGCTCGAAGAAGAGACGGAACAACTCGTCGTCTCCGGCACGAAGGAACGTAACTCCACTCCAAGGTTGCCAAATTGACTCAAACAATTAACGTATGATACATAAATGTACGTAAGCAATTTTTATCCAAAATATCTCTGTTTTTTGCTTGGGATCTAGAGAAAAATCAGGGAAATTTTCAGTCAGAAATGCCCAAGATTCTCTTGATTATTAGGCAATTTGCGAGGGGAAATTTGGCAACATTGGAATGGAGTTACGTTCCTTCGTGCGGGAGACGACGAACTGTTCGTTCTTTGCACTGGGCGCTCGACGAGAGACACAAAGGACACATATTTGACGAGAATTTTTGTTCTCTCGAGCAGCCGGAGTTTTGCCTCTCGGTTTGAATCGCAGAGGAACAGTTAGCTCTGGAATTTTGTCAAATGGCTGAGCAGATGATTAATCATGATTTCCCCGATTCATATTTTATTTTCTTGTTGTTTCGTGAGGAAAAAAGGGTTTAAACATTCCTATCTTATACTTGATTAAAAGGAAGTGACACGTCAATTTCCTCGACCGGATTTTTTGCCCGAAAAATGTTTTTGAGGGTTTTTGTAGTTTTTATTCAAACGGGCGGAGTTAAGCAGTTATCATCAGTCTTCATGCTTGGTTGTTTGTACTGACTGAGACCACTGACTGACTGAGTTGTCTGCACTGAGGCCAAAACCCCATCACAAGGTAAAAAATACAAAAAGAACTTGTTACTAGGGTAGAATTTTTGCGCACACTGAATGGAACATTGCCATTTAAAACGTGCTCCATAAAATCCAACTAATTTTCTTCTCTTCATTTACATACATGTCGATAGTCTCACATAGAGAGCATTTAAAGTGCATTGCCTTGCCGGGCGATGCTCCAGTCGTTGTAGTCGAAAGCCTAGCCCCGCGAAACTTTACATCGCGGTATATTAGTCGACAAGCGAGGAAGTAAATGATAAACCTTAGATGCAACTATTCATACTCTATGGATGTGCGTGGTGCATATCCAAAACCTGAGGGCGCACTGAGTTCCCTGCGGAATGTTAATTGGGCAGCTAACAATAAGATGTAAACTCTGCACTCTCAACTATTCCTGCCCCATAGATGTGCGGGTTGCATATCTAAAAACTGAAGGCGCACTATGTTCTCTTTTATACAAAATAAGCGAGCGAACATGTAAATGATACCCCCTGGATCCAACTACTCCTGCTCCACGGATACTACACAGCGCACTAAGTTCATAAGCGCACGCTTAGGGGCATATACACGGTGCCCTTTTGTATTTGGATACATTTGAATGAAAAGGTACTATATCCATTACGGTATGAGCCCTGAGATTCATAAGAATATATGCAAGACAGGGCTCATGTTACGATGGATATACTCCTCTCTGATTTAAAGGACTTTCTCATGAGAACAGGGCTCATGTTACGATGGATATACTCCTCTCTGATTTAAAGGACTTTCTCATAAGAACAGGGCTCATGTTACGATGGATATACTCCTCTCTGATTTAAAGGACTTTCTCATAGGAACAGGGCTCATGTTACGATGGATATACTCCTCTCTGATTTAAAGGACTTTCTCATAAGAACAGGGCTCATGTTACGATGGATATACTCCTCTCTGATTTAAAGGACTTTCTCATAAGAACAGGGCTCATGTTACGATGGATATACTCCCCTCTGATTTAAAGGACTTTCTCATAAGAAACTTTGATGCGTAGAGGAGGAAAAACCGAGCTTAAGGTATGGATTATCCTGAAACCAAGGTGGGACTTTTTGATCCTTCCAACTTGACGCCTGAACGTCAGAGATACGTAGAGTGGTCCCTGATGACGTCACACGACTTGACAACTGTCGCTTCGGATGTCTACCTCCTCCAGGGATGTGTAAGGAACGGGCGACCAAGCTTGGAAAAATAGAGCAGGTTAAGCGTGTTTTTAAGCGTTCATGCGGGCGCCCTTTGCCGGTTTTAAGTGAGCCTTCCCTTTCTCCCACAAAGAAATTGGAGTAAAACATGAAAATCTCGAGAAAGGTGACAACACCGTCTGTCGCGGGGCTGAGGATGGACCGGTGGGAGGGGGTGGGGGGTTGCTTTGCGCTCTCTTGGAAGAGGATTCAAACGCGACACAACGGTAATTATCTTCAAACCGGAGAATTAACTTGGGCGAAAGAAAGATGCACCACTCGCTCGATGAACGTTGGCTCGGTCGTTTTTGTCCCTGTTGCGCTGTTTTCCCCGCGGATTGAACGGACAAACTCATCCTCTTTTCCGCCGTTAGCGGTGTACGACAGTAAAACAAGATGTCCACGGTGAAACATCTTTGACGATAGTTTGAGTTTATCTTTTGAGCTTTTTGCTAGAGGCACAGACGTCGTGTATCGAGTGCTCTACACCGCCGCGCCGTGCTAAGGAAAAACGCCGTATAAACCTTCAGGCGTTGCCAAGTTTCCTCCGATAAAAACCGAATTTAGCGGGAAAATCGCGAATATTATTTCCCAAAATTTTCGGACAGTCTTGTACTCAATTGAATCTAAAATATCTGAAAATTTCAAGAAAACATATGCATGAATGTTCTCGAAAATACATATTTCATCAAGGAAAATTTGGCAACTCTCGAATGTTCATACGGCGTTTTTCCTTAGCACGGCAGTACAGAGGTAAAATACCCGAAAAAATATGAGACAGGAGAGGATGGAAATCGTGAGCACATGCAACAAGAAACCGTATGATTTTCGGTTGTTTCTGGATGAAGAAAGTGGGTTTAGACTGACAATCTAAAAAATTTGGATACACCATTCATCTGGGCTCTTTTTTTGGCTATTTTTTTCCGTGCATAGAGTAGCGTGGACCCAGCACTTTCCTACCATCTTGGACCTTGCTACTTAAATTAGATTTATACCAATAAGAGACCATGATTCGATTTTAATAATCATTTAGATTTTTTGATTCTTCCACATTAATTTTAAACATTGAGTTGTCTTCATCGGTTCAATGGCATCCCATTACTTCATGACTGAAGATCTGACCAATAAGAGTCAGACGCTTTCCACCAAAATCGCCTCAAATGCATTACAAGTTGTCATTTTTTTACTTTCCGGCGAAAAAAGTAATCAAAATTCGTCTTAAAATGTGGGCATATTTTTTATGATCCAGAAACCTACACGGAGCATCGTTTGGTTATCCAATAAAAAGTAAAGCTTGAGATTAAATTAGGCAAGGTGAAATGTAGTTAGGCAGGTTCGAGTTAAATTCACCTGATTACACATGAATAAAAATTATACATGTGGTTATTATAAATTAGCCACATATGAGACCACAGTGCTCCGATATTGAATCCCTAGATTTCGCTAAAAATCCCTAAATCCCAAGATTTGCTCAAATATCCCCAAAAAATCCCTAGATTTTGCAAAAACCGCCATTTTTAACGTAGAATCATGACGCCATTCGACGTATCGATATTTGCAATATTTAAATCTGATTGGCTCGTTTGAATTTTGCCGCTCTCTGAAAGCAGTGCTAATCGCCAGACCAATGAAATGAAAGAATATTAGTTGAGTTCTTATTATTGTTTTTTTACTGTTGAATGCAGTTGAATGTCAAGTACATCGAGTGACGCAATCGTTTTAATTTCCGGCTTATTTACGGGGAAAATAGTGTTGCCAAAAAGGCCTACAAAATTAGATGAAAAAATATTTTCGATGGTCGAAGCTAGAATCGAGGTTAAAAAGTCGATTTTTGCTTACTCCACCTCATCAAAAAAATCCCTAGATTTTCTGAAACATCCCTAGATCCCTAGAAATTCCGGAAAATCCCTAGATCTAGGGATAAATTCATAGACATCGGATCACTGATGAGAATGGTGATTCCTCAGCGATTTCCTCTTAAAAATGGAATGAAATCAAAAAGCTGTGGGTGTTCAACGTTCCGCGGCGCCTCGGTGAGCGTAAGACAACGTCAAGGGCCGAGATTAGAAGTTGTGAGACAAGAATCAAGAGTTTGAGAAAATCAGAGGGAAATGAAAGGGAAGTAATCGAGCGAGGGCGCGAGAAGAGAAGACACTCCGGACCCCGCAGTCGGCGCTCAGCGAGAAGTCAGTGTCGTAAACATTCATGAGCGTCAAGGCGCCCTCAGATGAGTGCGTAGGCAAAACGCAGAACGCTTCGCCAGCCCCGCATTATTGCCGACTGTCGCTCCGTCGCGTTTGCCACGCTGGAAGAAAAATCAGACTATTCTCTGAGCCGAGTTCTTTTTTTTTCTCTCTTTTTTTAACAGTCCAGTGTGAATATTTACTCAAATATTACACACAATGTCGATGAATCAATAAATTATAAATAAGGCTGAGCATACGGACGACAGAGTAATTCGCAATATACTTATACATTTCAATCAGAAAAAAGGAACTATAACTGTTGGATCAGATCTGGAGGGTGGCCAGTTCCCAAGGATTGGTCCTTTTGAGGCGTCTGAACTCATCGGAGTTATCTAATAACTGGATTGCCCCTGCGCCGAGCTATTAAAAAAGTAATGATACTAAGGATCTTACCTTAAGAACTCATGACAACCAAGTTTTCTTCTATGCTATCTTTAATTCGTTTAACGGGCTTTATATTTCATTATTTTCATGATATAATAAAATTCATTGAAACTAGAATTGTTTTACACGGACTCATCAATATGACCGGCTTTGCTATTAGGCAAAAGACTATATTGGGGCAGCATTTTTGGGGATTCTAAAGTTTCAGCATCTGCACATTAGGAACCCTTCTGGATGTGGGGAGAAGGGGTTTTATGTCCCCCATGATACATATAGAACCTACTTTTCGGAGTGCGAAGCAAAATTCGGTGGACAGCCGCTAATATCGTAATCGTAAATCGCCTGGCTTATCACTATCATTATTCTGAAATTCCTACGGCAGGGCGTGATGGAACTCAATCATTTTATGATACATTTGTAACTCTCATTCAATTTGATATAAATTTGAGCTAAATAATGAGACTGAGGATGAGATCATTCTAAAATTTTCTGAATAAACTCAATCTGTAGAAAGAATGAAAGTCTCATTTAATAATACGAAAAAAAAAACCAAAAAAAAAGAGGAAACAATCCGCGATAAGAAATTTTGAGCTCAACTGGTATCTTAAGCCCTGCCGAAGATTCAAAGCCCTTAAAAACATTTTGGTACCCCAAACATAGACTATAATGCCATCATTTTTAAAGTCATACGGAGGAAGGAAATTCAAAACCAAATCTCCGTTTTGGAATCGATGCGATTCGTTTTGTACGCGCTCGACTCACAACCAGTCCAAAGAACCTTGAATATCTCTACAACGGTAGGCAACGGGGGATCTTGGTGGCAGGGTTTTGACGCTTGAGCTACTAATTCCGCGGGCGGGTGGTTGCGGGGGGGGGGGGGGGGGGNGGGGGCGAAGGGGTTGGGAAGTAATGCTTGGTTTTCAATTACGGGGCCGGTTCACCAGTTTCCCGTCGCGGGGCCGATTTACAGGATTACCCCGACTTCGCTGCGACTGCCCTGCAAAAACAGAGCAACTCAAACGGAAACCCCACATAAATACGTTGTTTTAGCGGACTGAGGTTCGCGTCCTGACTCCTGATTTCTTTGCGTCGGCAACCCGCACAGCACCGCTGTCATCCGCTGCGCCGCCCGTTTTAATCCCCGTCCGCGCGCGGACGGACGATGGGGAGGCGGGACGGGCGGGAGGGGGGTGGTTTGATTATGAGACTCGCTAAATTTGAATCCCTCCGCGAATGAATCTTTGCTTGAAAAAAGACGGATGTTCTATTTGAATCGCGCTGAGCGTCCGTGATTTTTAAACGCGCGGCAGCGAACGCCCTCAGCGTTTACAATCCTGATCGCGACCCTCTCGCTCTTGTGCGCGCTCAACACGAACATTCGAGCTCATCGAGGCAGGGTTCGAATGAAAAATATGAAAAATTGAAAATTTTCCAAGTTGTGAAAAATATGAAACATGTTTTTAACAAATTACTGGCGAACACTAGGTGGGTGTGCGAAACGCACTAAAAACTCTTCCTGGAACTCTCTTCCTAAACCTGCATAGGTAGGATAAACCCACACTGAAAAAAAATATTGGTAAAATTTACCATTCCTTTACGCTGTATTTCACACAGCGTGAATTGGACTGCATTTTGCAATTTCGAACTATAAATTCTGGCCCGGTTTATGAACAACGTAAGTGCCATTAGTTTCTCTAAGCAAATAAGCGTTTTTTTCAGATGAGCCAGAATTTATAGTTCCAAATTGGAAAATGCAGTCCAATATTCTAAGTCGATTCTGCCAGAGAAATGATTACCTGTACCAGTATATAGTAACGTTCACCTTTCTTCTGGCAGAATTGACTCTGACTTGACGCTGTGTGAAATACAGCGTGAGGGGATGACCATTTTACCAATCTTTTTTTTCAGTGCACATCCATTCGTATTACAAGGTGTCTATTCGTACCCTGTCATTCAAATTCCTTACTCCTTCAGTACATATCCTTTGCTTTTTCCTTACTTTCCCAAAAATGCATTTACCTGGCAATTCATAAGAATCCTTGCTTTTTACTCACCTCACACGCATTTTTAACTGTATTCGGATTGGGAAAAATGAATGATGGAATGACAAAAGGAATAAACCGAAAAAACATGAGGAATCGAACCGGGAACTCAATAAATGGAAATCGCTTACCCCCAAGGCTACATTTTAAAGTTCATCACGAAAATCTCGAATTTTCGTACCTTTTAACGGAAATCCGTACCGTTTCCGTACTTCCGTACCGACCTTCCGAACAGTGGCGTGGCGTGCTTTGCGACGTATCGATTGATCGGCCATTTAAACAGATGGAAAAGGATTGATAAACAGGGTGTTCGCACTGAAGATATTAATATAATCGATTCTTTGCCATGGGCTTAAATGGCATAACAATCGATATATCGCAATCCACGCCACGCCACTGCTTCCAAAATCCGTGCTTTTTCAGTGTGCACCGGAAAAAAAAACACATTCGATCTTGAGTCCAGACTCCTGACAACATTGACAAGAAAAAGTACTCTTGATTTAATCAGATTTTTGCTTCAATCGAAAGGAAATTCGCTCAAATTATGAGACACGGTTCTTAATTTAAGCAAAAATCCGATTGAATCAAGAGTCTTTTTTCCTGTCGATGCTCTTAGGAATCTGGACTCTAGATCCAATGTGTTTTTTTCCAGTGTAACCGTACTTTTTCCGTACAGTAGACACCCGGCATTATTTACCGAGCTTAGAAAGCAAAGCAAAGCTCACGGAGGATGAGAAAACGCGGTGATGGACCGGAGGGATGAAGCTTGATAGAGACAGTAAAAAGCAAACGGAAACGCTTGCAAGCAGCTTCATTCAATCTAGCAGCGTAAAATGCACGTAGAGCGATTACGATCCTGACCACATTTATCACTGTCGGGGAGGTCTCGGGTACATTTTTCACCCGTATCGTCGCTGCGGTGGTGGTAGTGGAGGTGAGAGTCGGTTGCAGGCAAACAGTTATTTGCTCCGCGATCCCATTCAAAACTCATTTGTAAAAGGTAAAAGCAACCCCTGCCCCCAACCTCCCCCGCAGTTTCTTCTTCTGGAAGAAATCTCGGCAGACTTTTGGACAACCTAATTTTTTCCACTTTGCTAAGGAAAATGACTGTTGAAGTTAGATTTTGTGTTGTGTTGTACAATTTTTCAGCTTGACGGTAGTTTTGATGATCTGACGATGAAATCACCGGAAAAGGAATCTGTTAATTCTTAAAATGAATTCACCAGTATGGTCTTCGCATTTACCATTGATCGATATTGATTTAAAATGCGGGTCAATGCTTCTGACTATATTTTAAGACTTTAGAGTTGGATTTTCTGTGTAAACATGTCTTCAAGATAAAACTAGTGATTGTGGCATTTCAGGTTCCAGGCAAAAAAAGAATCACAATCTTAACTGTGCTCCTAGCTGAATTTGGTTTCAGTTACCTAGGGTAGTTGCACAACACTCACGGCCGGATTAAGAGGGTGGCCACGTAGGCCGCGGCCCATGGCGGCAAATTTTGCAATTTTTTTAAATGCAGGTATAAAAATATCAGATTTAGAAAAAAAAATTACAAACGAGAAAAGGCGACAAAATCTCTCATTTCCTGAGAGTATAGTAATTTTTAATTTTGTCGTATTTCAGTGATACAAGAGACAGCACCTTTAAGTAGTCGAGTTAAGAGAGAAACCAAACACGCAATTTGGCCTGGAACGGCGCGGCGCAGAGAGCAATGATGACGAGGACTTGAGATGAAAATGAGAAGCCCTCGGCGCGGCGATCGGCATGTAACACATATTAGCGCGTACAAGACTGACGATTACTTCACGCATTGCATCAAAGACAGTGCGGTCATTGCGGTCAGCGTGAAACGGATGATTAGCGCCTACAAGAATGCATGAATACTTCCAACATTGCGCCAAAAGCAGTGCGGTCAGCGTGAAACGCATGGCGCCTACAAGACTGCGTGAATACTTCACGCATTGCGCCAAACACGGTGCGGTCTGCGCGGCGCGGCGGCGGAAGTTAAAATCATGAAACCACATTCATGTTTGTTCTTTCATAATTTTTTTGTTCATTTCTTATGAATGAAAGGCCTTGTCCACACAGAGATAGGTTTACGAAACTTAACTTTTGCTAGCAGTGTTGACAGGGCATTCCCAAAACATGTGTTCAACACGAGTAAACGCGTCTCATGCACCCCTCCCCCGCTGGCACGTTCACTTGATGGTTTTTAATGATGTTTCCATACGAATGAGAAGGAGGCGGCAAAATACGGGCGGCCCATGGGCGGCAAGTAGGTAAATCCGGCCCTGACTACACTGAGAAAAAACTATGGTTATAATTACCATATTAGGGGTGTTCAATAAGCACTCATAATTATTACTCATAATTTTACATGTGTGCGGTAGTAAAATTACCATTTAATGGTGAAAATATCTCTATTATTGGTTATGGGAACTAACTAATTAAAATTTCATATTGAACACCACTAATATGGTAGTCATAATCATAATTTTTTCTCGGTATAGCCAGAGGTATGGTTGAGTCAGCCGAAAGTGTGGTTACACGGGGAAAAAAATTGCTGATTCGACAATTCAATTGCTAAAAACAGTGAGTGCAATGTTTCAACGCAGATTTTACAACAAAACAATGCTACTTCAACCACCCCCGTGGTTAAATTAGTTTACAATGTGGTTAAAGTAGAATTTTTTTGTTGTAAAATCTGCGTTGAAACATTGCACTCAGTGTTTTTAGCGATTGAATTGTTGAATCAGCAATTTTTTTTCCGTGTAGATCAACTATGCCTCCGGCTGATCATTTAAATCAATTACTCATATAACTGACGCTAAAATCAACTAGGTTTATAGTTGAGATTGCGATACTATCATTTTCAATGTTTCCACATTTATATTTGTTCGGGCTAGAATTCAAAATATAAAAGTGCAACTGCAAAAATCTTACCCAGAATGCAATGGAAAAAGCTGAAGTCCACTTTAACATTCTTCGAAAGAGTTCATCCCTTTTCACTGAAAATGCTGGCAAAAGCCCCGAGAGGGCTGAATTTCCTCACTGACTTCTCTTCATAATGCATGCCAAGTATTATATCAGTTTCTCTCTTAAGCTTTGAGGCTTTTGAAATGGGATCAGTGCAGTGGTGCAGGCGAGTCATTCGCCGCCCACCGGTGATAAGGTGTAACTCGAGTCAAAGGAGCATGAAAAGCCGCGATGCTGCACTGCAGAGAAAAGTTTTCACTCACAGCCCTGACGATGGAAAATCTCCTAATGTAGGCTGAGATATAATTCGCCTTGTGATATTCAAGCATTATTTACGGCGTTCCCTAAATTTGAACGGTGGACCGAAGCTCTTTTTCGCAGAAGTCAAAAAATATTTGTGTTAAAATTGCGCATGACCGTTCTTGCGGAGAATTGAATTATTTGAGTCAATTTTGCGACCTTGGAATGGAGTTAAATTTCTTCGTCCGAGAAAAACGAGTCAAAACCAATGAAAATTGGATTAGGTTTGGATTAAGTGGTAAACATTTTGAATTTTTTTTTCCATTTTGAAAATATTCCAAGAGTGAAAAATGAAAAGAGTGTATTCCAAGAGTGTGGAAAAATTCAACAAGCAATTTTCAGGTTCAATGTTTCTTCCGGATCAAAGGCAATTCCTTCATAAACTCATGGTTTTTATGACAGATTCAGAATTTTTTGGGATTATCTGGAGTTTCTTTGAATCGGTTATAGGACATTTCGTCAAAGACTTTTTGTCCGCGCACCTGTTTTTTCCTGTAATTTACGTCCACGCGTTTTTTCGGCACGGGGGTTTTGGTCCACGTGCCAGTTGAGACCCAAAGTTGATTGGCCCACATGTAAATACAAACGACAATTGCTCGCGACGTTTTTGGATGAAAATGTAAAATGTCTTGGAAGAATGAGGGTTTGCTTGTTTTTTTGTTTTGTCTGTTTGGTCGAACGGAGAATAATATATAGTTGAGAGTTTTGGTAAAAATGGGGAGCGTCAATTCCATGAGACAAAATTCACTAAAACTCTCTACACCTGTTTGGTGTAACAGGAATTAATTATCTTTCAAGAAATTCCCACCTTGTTATACCTGAACCGGATAAACCTCTATGTTTGCCACAGCTCTAAAGGCTCTTAGATTTTTCCTATGTACGCTAAGTATCTTGATTTATTTTGCGAGGAAAGATCTGTACTTTTAAAGGATGCCTGTCATCTTTAATACGTTCAATTTCGTATGATACTGTGTAACAAATCTGTTGTGAAATAGTTGCTCCAGGCGCCGCCGCACGGCGGGCGGGCGGCCAGCGCGAACCGTGCATTGGCGCCTGCAAACCTAAGTGGATACTTCAAGCATTGTGCAATGCGTGAAGTATCCACTTAGGTTTCGAAACGCGCATTGGCGCCTACAAACCTAAGTGGATACTTCAAGCATTGTGCAATGTGTGAAGTATCCACTTAGGTTTGTAGGCGCCAGTGAGCCTCTCGCGCTGGCAGCACGCCGCTCCGCTCTGTTCGGCTTTAGTATTTATACTCGCATAGTCAGCGTTTTTAACTCATGATTTTGAAATGTTAGCACACTCTGCATTGATTATTCTCATTTAAATTGACGGGGGAAAAATACGTATCAATTTATCAAAGGAGAAGCGTTTTCAAGAAATTATTTTAACCACAGTTTTCCGAAAAATAAAGCATGACTGGAAGTCTTCGACGTCAGAAACGGGGATACGTAGTTCCATACTTTGACCATCGGTACATACAAAATCGAAGTATCCTTTTTACGAAGATTTCTCTCATTTTCATTTCTCTCTTTTTCTTACTATGCCTTTATTCTGTGATTTTTAAACGATTCCCCATCTTAATAGCAAAAACACTGAATTTATTAAGAAAAGGGTAAGATTACCAAGAATTTAGGGTTCTATTTGATCCCAGTTTTTTCTTGGTAAAATTACCATATATGGAATTGGTAATTTTACCGAGAAATTTCGGTAAAATTATTGAACTTTCTCGGTAATTTTACTGGACCTTGGTAAAAACGCCAATATTTTTTATAGACTGTGGTAGAATTACCGAGTTAAAATGGCAAAGTTACCGGGAATTGATTACCAATAAAAGTGGTATTCTTACCTGAAAAAAACAGTAAAAATACCGGTTCAAAGGTGAGCTTACCAGTCTGTCTTGGTAAAATTACCAATAATTGATAAAGCAAGTGAGATGTTAAAGGTACCAACGGACCTTGGTAAAAACGCCGAGAATTTTTTTTCAGTGCATACAAAATCGAAGTATCCTTTTTACGAAGATTTCTCTCATTTTCATTTCTCTCCTTTTCTTACTATGCCTTTATTCTGTGATTTTTAAACAATTCCCCATCTTAATAGCAAATATTGCAGCGTCGGTACACAAAATCCGGCGGATGCGACGCGAACTTGACTGCGGTAGCCGGGGCAACTTTGCGGAAACGTCGAGATCCCTTTTGCTTATCTGGAGTTGCCCTTCTCCAATTATCGTCCCAGTTTCCAAACAACTCATTATCAGATTAAGCTCCCAGAATTTGCCTTCGCGCCTCCATCCCAACCACCCAAACCGAAGCTTTCTCCGTATCTACTCGAGCGTGTCTAACTTTTTATCCGACTGCCCCTCCCCGTAGAGAATTGCTCCAGTCATGGAAGTATCTGCAACGACCCTTCAATGACTCAGATAGGCAAAATGATAGTCTTCTGTCACTTCAGCCGTGAAGAAGTGACGCGACGTTACGACCGAAGTTCTTTGATAAGGCATTTTTGTAAACTTATTCTTTCCACAATTTAATCCTCTTATCATGAGGACTTTATTTATTTAAATTTAAAATAAATTAATTTAAAAATTGCATTAAGAAGTCATCATTTGACAGCTGATAATGTACGAAAGTTTGAGCTTTTTCAACTAATCATAAAGACATTGGAATTACATTGGACATTGGATTTAGGAAAATGGATGATTTTATTCGACACCAAGGCAGAAACGCTGTGATTCGCGATTCTGTCACCGAATTTTTTTTTTTCAGTGTGCGAACTTTGTCAGGTTAGCCGTTGCTTTTGCACCGAAGGTGAGATGCTATCCTGCTCCAGAAATTTCACGTACAGTTAAAGTATAATAAAATATATATTTTTCCGATTCTTCAATATTCAAGTATTTTGATACAAAAAATAAGGGCTGAAAAAATAATGTAAAAAAATGCTAGCGTTAAAAAAGGGGCACAATAAACCAGGATAAGCCCACCTGATGTTGAAAAGTTTCTGGTGAGGTTTTATGGGTTTCACCATAAAACTTCTCTCTACAGACATCCTCTGGGAATTCAGGAGATTTTTTTTTTTTTTTTTTTTTTTTTTTTTTTTTTTTTTTTTTTTTTTTTTTTTTTAAAAAAAGAAAGAATTTCAAATGTGTAATAAAAAATAAAAAAAAAATCGAGAGGACATTTCGCAACATCAAATTACTGTAATAGACTGATGGCGGTTAGGGGTATCCAAATATCCCGATATTAACCATGAACGCAATCCTGCAATTCGCAGCAGGATGTTCGTAGTCTCTTAACCCTTACTTGAGAAGGACCCACGAAAATCGTCTTGCAAATGTGTGAAGGTTAGACGGAAGACACGGAGATCAGAATGTCAGAAACGTCACGACTCATTCCACTCCTCACCGCCTGATGTCACGGCAGCTCACTTCTCAAAAAAGCAGCACTCAAATCTCAAGCACATTGCGGGAGAGCTTGCTGAGGATATAAACATTTTCTGCCCCCGGGATACGAGCGTCATGAGAAGGCAGAGGGTGGTACCGGGAGGAAGGAGGGGAAAGGTATGCAGGCAGTGGTTTGGCTAGGAATGTGAAGATGTGCTTAGATGACGTGGCATCTCGCACATTGGGTGACGCCACATGGCAATTCGGATATCAAGTATTCTGGAGTATTTTAATGGGCTGTTAGACAAGGTTCAGAGACCAGCTCATCAAAATTCCCCGTGGAGCTGAGAACATATTTCGAGCGCGTTGAATGTTTCTGAATTCGGCTTCAGAATTCACGGCAGCTTTCCTAAACTAAAATAAAGGATGTTCAGTGACTTTTTGAGAAGGTCTAATCAGTAAAATCAAGGAGCTTTTCAATTACACATTAATAGTGATTCCATCGGATGGTCTAGCCGCTAAATCAGTGTATTCAGGTGAACCTTTGACATTTTGGAGAACGATTCTATAGTCTCTCGATTAATTGATAATCTCTAAATTTTAAGGACATTTCTTAAAAAATTTCGAGTTTCGCTTCATACTGCAGAGCTTTAGGTACATATTCAAAGGAACATATCAAATCAAAAGACAAAACTATTTGAGGGGCTCGGAAGACAAGGCACAAAAGTGCAGTTTTTGAAAAAAATTGAGATACTAATGATTTTAAGTAAAACTAGTTTTGAAGCATATTCTGGGGAAAATTTGCTCCCAAATTCCAATTCTTACGCATCAAAAAGTCAGTTAGAACTTTCTTTCCGCCATTAGGGTCCACGTAATTTCGAAACTTTAAACACGAATTCTGGAAATAGCGAAAATTGCACTTATGCGCCTTGTACTCCGATCGCCTCATTTGTGATTTTCACTCGGGACATACTTCTGGAGTTTTTACAAAAACGGTCTTTTTTTGTATACAAATACATGACTCACGACCACATGGATTGTATTTTGCAAAAAGGAACCACTAGCATTGCAATGATGCTAAGATTTTGCAACTCCATCCTTTGCAATAAAATTGCGGAAATCGTGAAAAACTATGAAATTTAGATGGTAATTTTTGTCTTAAATTCACAGTTTTTAGCGAGTGGAATAGAAACTATTAATGGATAATCAGGTTTTTCCTCCAAGACAAAAGAAGTTGCACAATCTTAGCAACATTGCGATGCTAGTGGTTCCTTTTTGCAAAATGCAATCCACATAATGTAATGCTCGGAAATTTTTAAAAAACGTCCCCTAAAATCCAAATAACATATTAATCGATCAACTTCCGAATCGTTCTTCCTCGTGCTGAAGAATTACCTTAATTATAAGTTTGCCGGTCGATGGACTCCGCGGACTTCGAGAACACTGCGCGTTGCGTGCACTGGAGAAACGATCATTTGACCTAGTATTTCTGACATTTTTATTTCCGCTTGGTTTTTTCTTCTTTTTTGATCTTGTTGTAAGGGTGCGGTGGTCCCCACTGTGCAACGGGGCATCGTCCATGCACGCCGAGAGCAGTGGCGTGGCGTGAAGGATCGATTATCGATATACCGCCATTTGAAGCTATGGTAAAGAATCGATTACTAAGGTGTTCGCTGCGAACGCCCTGATAATCGATCTTTTTCCATAGGTTTAAATGGCATAACAATCGATATATTGCAATTCACGCCACGCCACTGGCCGAGAGTGCAGCCGAGCTTCCACAACATTCCAGCCCCAGCTCCGACCAGACCAACGAGGCAAGGAAAAACGGCGTGTGGACATCCCAATGTAGACAGATTTCTTCCAAAAAATATTTTTTCCCGGGAAAAATGTGTGAATTTTACAAAATTAACATCGAAAACATTAAGGATGGTTTTCGTAGTCATTCCTTTATCACCTCCTTCCCATTGGATGGTTTGACCATTAGCGGATCCAGCAAATTAGCAACATTGTTTTTTCCCCATTTAAACCAATGGAAATGTATCGATTCTTACAGGGGCCAGGTGCTCCGACAAGAATCGATTATTTTACATACGTTTAAATGGAGGAAATTCGGTGTTGCCAAATTACTGTATCCGTCTCTGGGCTAGACGTTGTATACAATGTGACTGAGGGTGGCTTGAAGAGGCCTTCAATGCAGAACCATAAAAAGGAAAAATTTCAGAATTTCCAGTAAAATTAAACAATATTGCGTTGAAAATTTTTGCCGGGGGCAAGTCATTGCTATCCCATGCCAGGATCCATATTCAAAACTATGTTGTTCAATTGTTTGCGAATTTCTAAAAAAATTGTCTTTCTTGTGATGCTATCATTAGGGCTACCTTTAATCTCCTTTAAATCGAAAGGAGCTTCTGATGGGAAACGGGCGGATTTCTGCCGAACATAAGTAAGTGCATTATGACGTGAGCCCTGTTATGCATAAATGTTTATGGGCCTCAGGGCTCATGTCTTAATGCACATGGAAGAAATACATCCAAATGATCCACTTACAGGAACGACTATGAATGGTTTCACAACTATGGTTTCGGATCTCTCTTGATAAAATCTTGGATAAAATTTTGTGTGTAAAAACATCTAATTAAAAACACTGATAAATTATCAAGGAAATCTGGCAACGTCAGGCTGCACGTACGTCGTTTTCCCGCAGAGACCGGACCCGGTGAGCTCGGGGTACTGCACGCAAGGCTGAGTGGCGGGCATGCTGTCGCTCCTCTGACGTAAAGGCGCAACTCGATTTCTGCATGGTCCTCAGATAACATGGATTTATATGTGAAACAGGGCTCTTTTGGACACTGAGATGGGCCCTTTCGTCGGAGGAGCGACGATGTGAGGCTAACCCGGGACTCGGAAACTGGCGCGGAAATATGACAGCCTCAATCTCGGCCCGTCCGCCCCCCTCCCTCCCCCCAGCCCCTAACGCAAAGGCCCTCGGCGCAGCTTTCCGACTTTCCGGTTTTCTCACATGCCTGCCCGAGACATGCTGTGCTGCCAACATGCACGTGCTACATGCGCATGGTTTTCCGGGAAGATACCGTTTTCGGCTTTCGGTGGGAATGTTGGTTTTGACTCGTGCTCTTGCTACTAAACTAACTGCATCAAAGCGCAAAGTAGTGTTTAGGACCGGGACGCTTCACGTGAAATGCTCCCGGAAATTACCAGAATTTCTGAGCTAGTATGAGAGATATGTATTAAATTGCAGGTATTCAGCTCAACATTTCACGTTTTTCTCACTCGTATTACACAATACTTAAAAGTTTGACAATTTTCTCTGATATTTTAAAGACAAATTTTATTTCTCACGATCCACCTAGGAGAAAAAATGTAAAGTAAAGCCTGAGGACATCATTTTTTAACATGTTTTAGTGTTTTTGAAAACAACACGTACATGAGAACAATTTTTGAAGAAATTTTAAGAGTTTAAAAGAAATGTATACCTTACCCCCAGGTTGTACAATAATATTTTCGAATATCAGAGTTAACTGTTCTCGTGATTTACCTGGAACACAAAAATGAAACATTCATTATATTAGAGTCAATTTAAACTTAACAGCTGTAATAAAATCTGCAATCGACACAAAAATACCTGGCAACACATGGAAGTAGGTACACTCGTAATGAATATGGAATATTTTTCTCTGAGAGTGTATGAAGATTATTACACGTTTCAGAGGATTGGAAAAATATATTTTTGGGATAATTTTTTTTTGTACGTAAGAGGAACGGATTTAGCCAGAATCAGTTTAGCTAGAAACAAACAAAAAAAAATTTCAACCGTGCGTGTAGGTTACTTTGTATTCTATGTCCCATATTAACACATGTCGATCACTTTTACTTACTGTGTGGCTTTGAATTTTGCGCATCTAAAATATCACGAAAAATGTGTGCACAGGAAAAAAACTCAGGCTGAAGAAGCCGTACTAGCGGGCTACATAGACATACCGTGACCGTCTGTTCCGGGCTCAGAGGCCGAAAGTTCCGGGCGTAGCACCCGGAAAAATCGAAGTTACGGCTCGAGTACCCGGAACTTTCGGCCTCTGAGCCCGGAACAGACGGTCACGGTATGTCGATCACTTTTACTTACTGTGTGGCTTTGAATTTTGCGCATCTAAAATATCACGAAAAATGTGTGCACTGGAAAAAAAACTCAGGCTGAAGAAGCCGTACTAGCGGGCTACATAGACATACCGTGACCGTCTGTTCCAGGCTCAGAGGCCGAAAGTTCCGGGCGTAGCACCCGGAAAAATCGAAGTTACGGCTCGAGTACCCGGAACTTTCGGCCTCTGAGCCCGGAACAGACGGTCACGGTATGTCGATCACTTTTACTTACTGTGTAGCTTTGAATTTTGCGCATCTAAAATATCACGAAAAATCAGGACCCGGAGAAATCGAAGCTACGGCTCGAATACCCGGAACTTTCGGCCCCTGAGCCCGAAACAGACGGTCACGGTATGCCTATACAGCCCGTGAATTATTTTTCAGTGTGTTCATAGAATAAACTTTCGATTAGTCCTGTTAAGTGCCGCTCGTGCGAACTCCAAGATTTTCTCTCTTTTTTCTGACTTTTTTATTTAATCCTTTTTTATTTAAGTCGCGTCCGAGGAAACGACGGGATAATTAATCCTTTAGCTAATATCTGCAGCAATTTACACGACGTTGGCGAGAAGTAGCGGAGTCGCCGCATGCCCATGCCCTAACACCCGTCCATGACGATTAATCAACTTCATTTTTTTATCTCAATTTCTGCTCCTACTTGCCCCGTGGCCCCTACCCTAGCCCCCCCCCTCCTGTCTGTATTCCTTAGGGTCCATCCATTCATGGCCTTGCTCCAAGGTTGCCGATCATTCCATTTCGTAACTTTCGGGGAGAATTTTTAAAAACTCTTTCTCAAACCGTGAATATTCAATACACACGGAGAAAAAAACCTCGTGCGTGGGACCCGAAGTTTAGGTCATATGGATCTCTGAAGTTTTCGGATTGAGCATCTGAACACTTAAGGTCTAGCTGTCGAGGTTCGGATCATACACCTAAAACTTCAATTCTTACATCTAAAGTGCTTCAGATGAGAACCGAACTTTTCGGACGTGAAAACCGAAGTACTTCAGATGTAAGATCTGAAGTTTCAGATCTGTGATCCAAACCTCAGCAGCTGGACCTTAAGAGTTCGGATGCTCAATCCGAAAACTTCACAGATCCATAGGTCCTAAACTTCGGGTCCCACGCACGAAGTTTTTTTCTCCGTGCACCGAAAAAAGAGTTACGGGCTATATAGACAGCAGGCTCAGAGGCCGAAAGTCCTGCACGGAGAAAAAAAACTTCGTGCATGGGACCCGAAGTTGAGGTCATATGGATCTCTGAAGTTTTCTGATCACGCATTCGAAAACTTGAGGTCGAGCTGCCGAAGTTCAGGTCAGACATCGAGGCGTTTCGGTATGTAGGTACCGGAGTACTTCAGATGTGTGACCCAAACCCTTCGGTATAAATCGAAGTACTTCAGACGTCTGACGTGAACTTCGGCAACTAAACCTCAAGTTTTTAGATACGTGATCCGAAATCTTCAGAGATCCATATGACCTCAACTTCGGGCCCCACGCACGAAGTTTTTTTCTCCGTGTGGGTGCTGAAGCCGTAGCTTTGTGACTGCTCCGGGTGCTATACCCGGAACTTTCGGCCTCTGAGCCCGGAACACGGACAGTATGTCTATATAGCCGGTAAAAACAGCTTCCACGGCCGGAATTTTTTGTTTAGTGTTCATCACGAACGCTCTCTTCGCGAAATCCCCCATGTCTCCACCGAAAGTCTATTTCGGATGCTCTTAAGATTTTCCCGGGTCTACTCTTCAATCGCTAGACTTTTACTTCCATGGGAAACGATACTCTTCTCATTATACTTTAATGGCTAAAAAGTCAAAATCTGCCACGATTTTTGGCTCAATCGTTGCATGCCAGTTTGACCTTACCGAGAACCTTGCACGAATCATCTCAATGTTGCAAACTTTTCTCTGGATTCACTTCGGCGGCGTCGGACGGCGAAGTGTGAAGAGGCAGACGGGACGCGCTTAAGAGCGATTGCGAGGAGCTGATTATCGATAAACAGAGCGCGTTTGACAGGTGGAGCGAGGAGTCAAGGCGACAAGCGACAGGTATTAATGGAGCCCAGATGCAAATACTAACGCGACCGCCGAATAAATTAACTCGCACCTTCCAGTTATCTATCCACTCCGCAGGCCGTGCCCCACGCCCCCTCGCATTTTTCCCATCGTTAGCGGATTCAGCGAATTGGCAACATTTTTTTTCTCCATTTAAACCTATGGAAATGTATCGATTCTTGGAGGGGCCAGGTGCTTCGACAAAAATCGATTATTTAACATACGTTTAAATGGAGGGAATCCGGTGTTTCCAAACTGCTAGATCCGCCTCTGTTTCCCTTTGCCATGTTGAGCCCCAACAACGAACTGACCTAGCACTAAGAGGGCGACTAAGGGTGCAAAATGCAAGTTTACCATTTTTTCTCTAACCCCTCGGTCTGAAGAACGATTCTTGCAATGCTGCCATTTTATGTAGCCAAAGGTTCCAGGGTTCCCGGTATTAATACCGATTTACAAGAGTTCTGAAAAAAATTCCGATACTGTCCAAAGGTCCAGAGAAAAATTCTAATATACGTCCGGAATTTAAGTTGCGAAGGTCGTCTAATTCGATCAAATTTGATCAAATAATCGGTCAAATTGACGAAAACCCCTGAAATTCCGAGAAAACTCTAAAAATATCTGGATATTTCGGAAATTCCGAAGATTCCGAAAAATTGCAATAGTTCTGAATTTCGATTCGAGATTTCGAGAGGAATAGGACACCCTGGTCCTCCTAGGGCTGCCCACAGGATTGAACGGTAATGCCTCGGGAATAGAGATTTCTACATGACGTCAAGACTCAATAAGAGGCCAATGAACGGGGTATCTGCAAATCGCACCGCATGAAATACTTTAACAGGTCGCGTGGAGCTTTCGATGTTCAGGGAAAGTCACACGAACGCACCAATAATTTCCTCTCTTCATTTTGCAACATGAATTTTTCCCCGGGACACAGCCAACCTTTCCCTGGATTCCTACCGAGACGGCAATAACTCTGAGAGAGGCAACTCGAGTGAGGACATACAAATAACGGCAATTTAAATCAGCCCGCGAAGATTGGACCGCCACGCCATTAATTTCCGGGAAATTTGTCGTCGCCGATCGTAAATAGCCCGTACCGGTTTCCCGATCGGCCGCAACTGGATATCTATGACCCATGCTGCCATCTAGCGTCCAAGTTCCCAACCGTCCCAACGAGGTTTCGGAGTTTGTGGGCGATGTTGCAACGTCGCGGCCGATGGCGGACGGGTCGAGCGCGCGGTAAGTCGCGTTGTTCTTTACGAGCAGGCGTCCTGTAATGGCGTGCTAATATGACAAATGAACGGTTCCGGCCTGCCAGTGGGAACGGGCCTTTGCGGTCCGCCGCACGCTTGACGGATTTTTAAGGAACTGGATTCGTCCACGAGAACGTGGAACTACGAGGTTGACCTTGACACGAGGATAAGTACGGCATCCACCTTACACCAAAGAAATAAGGGCTCTGGTTGACTCGCTACGTAGCACGGTGGATCTGGTCAATGGGTGAGTTCGGACAAAATTTGGAAACTTGAAACGCTTTTAACTCCGTTTATACAGAACTTTGAGGTTCTGGAAGTGGTTCCATTGGTTTCTTCGTGAAATTTTCTACTGGGATCACCCCTTAAAATTCAAAATGTGTCAAAATAAATATAAAAATTTGAAATTTTAGTCAAAAATTTCATGCCCGACCTCTCCAACTGACTCGATCCACTGTGCTTAGCAGTCACGTATCAGCGGGCTAATTTTTCCAATTAATGGACAAAGCTTTAGACATAAAAGACAAAAGGAATATGGAGGGATCCTATTGTTGGAAGCGGGTGGTGCACTGGACAAAAAATGTAGATTGTAGACTAACTAACGGGAACCCACGAGAGGCCTTTTGGTCGATCCATCATTTTCTCCTGTAGTCTATATACAGGAACCAACCATTTCAACCAATAGAATCGCATCATACTCCCTACGCCGTCTTTGTAGTTTTGTCCATCAGTTTTCAGTCCGCTACGCAAGTGAATATGGGAGGGATTATTATTCAAAACCAAATCTATTTCCAGAATGACACGGCACCTGCGAAACATGCATTGGTTACCCAGGGGCCGGAGACAAGCTATGGACCAGAAACAAGGAGGGACCCTCCACTGGTATTTTGGCAATGGTGGCGGCTCATACTTGAGGGGTTTCATCATAACTGTTCACCTACCTACTAGGTGGATGTGTAAGAAAGTGTCGCCAATTGCGTTCAGGAAGCTATCTAGGGCTAAGTAAACTTTACGGCAGATTACATCCCCTGTGGCTCAACAACTATCTAGAAGAAAGGTCAACAGCCAACACAAGGGATGAAAGTTGCTGTCCAGTGAATGAAGAGAAGAATGACTCGTGACGAGAATAAGGTAACATGGAACGTTTCCGTAGCAAGTTGTTCGCAAAGTACTTTGCTGTGTGCGTATGAGGAAACCCAGTGCGCCTTCAATTCCTTTCATATGCAAGTTGTGTAGCCATCAAGCAGCTATCGTTGTAATCACTCGCTGCTATAATGGCATCGTTGCAAGTAAAAGTGCAGTAGTGGAAGTACAAACGATAAAAATTAACAACTTGAATTCTGAATTCACAAATATGACAATATTACTTGTTATTCCTATATAAAATCAACTATAATTAACCATTTACAATTATTTAATTATCAAATTACGAAGAGCAATATCCTCGTTAATATTGGACAGATCGTTAGTCGAATCGTATTTCTTTGGTACTTGGACAGATCTTTTTACTATTTTTTACTGTCTTTTAATCTGGAATCATTAAAAAACACGATTCCGTGAACATCGCAACACTGACCTGCGTTGGGCGCATTGCCTGAGAAATTATCAAAATTCCTACGGATTACTAATTACTACTGACTTTTATAGTCTGCGGTGTGTACACCGAAAAAGAGTTAAGTTGATATAGTATTCTGGATGTAAAAAAAGTGTGAGAACTTAAAAAATGCTGAATTACCAACCGCAGCAGTTGGTTTTACATCTTGGCATTGCTGAAAGTAACTGCTGTAGCAGTTAATTCAGTATTTTATAAGTTTTCGCATACACTGGAAAAAACCACATTGGATCTAGAGTCCAGACTCTTAGAAACATCAACAAGAAAAAATACTCTTGATTCAATCGGATTTAAGCTTAAATCAAGAACCAAGCCTCTTAATTTGAGCGGATTTCCTTTCGATATAAGCTCAAACGGACTGAGTTAAGCAGAAAGGAACCAACCCACATTTTGGAAAAAATTGAGTTATGAGTGGTTTTGAACTCAACCACTGCCCTACTATCTATCGCAAAAAATTTAAAGTTTTTGTTGGAGCAAATTTTGCAGAGATTGAACTTGAAGTTTATCTTTTACATTGGGTCTTATTCAGGAGCCAAACTTTAAAACTCTTTTTCTCGGTTCGATTCCGATGTGGCTTGGTTCCTTTCTGTTCAACTCCGTCCAAATCTGATTGAATCAAGAGTATTTTTTCTTGTTGTTTTCTCCCTTTTTCTTCTAACATTCAAGTTAATTATTTTTAATTTTCATTTCTTACAATCTCTTCGTAACTTTCGTAAAATTCTTTCTTTCAATAGTTAGCTCTCACCTTGATGTCCCTATTTTCTTAACTTTAGTTTCAGTTATCTAATCTTTATCTCTTTTGTAATTTTATCCCCTCTCAATATTTGAATTCTGTTATTAACTCTAAAAAGTGGTGTGTATTATACTTTATTAGGTATAAGTTAATGTAAAATTTTATAAACACCTATCTGGTCTGAAAATTTCAAGTGAAATTGCTATGTACATTTACATGAATAAAAAAAAAAAAAAAAAAAAAAAAAAAAAATTCTTGTCAATGTTTTCAAGAGTCTGGACTCTAGATACAATGTGTTTTTTATTTCCAGAGTATTTTTTTACACCCAGAATGTTAAATCAACTCCACATTTTTTTCGGTGTACACATGGACGTCGGTGCTTGCTTACGGTGCGTCGAGGAGGTTGTTGGGTTTGAAGCGGAAATACCTCGCGTGGCGCATATATCACGGCGCGGGAGCGTCATGGGGCGCGAGCAGCGAAACGATCATTGAGTTATTGACGAGCCGGTCCGGTGTTGGACGCCAATCTTGCGCCAATATTCCGCCAGGGCTCAAATTATAGCCCAGTCCCGTGGCCGTGCGACTTTCGCGTTTCCGGCCGAGTAATAAGCTGCTTTTGTCCGGGGCCCGGGCGAACGGACATGACCAGCGCCTGATCGACGACCTGACACGCTTTGGCAGGTTAGCAAGGTGTCTGATGAATTTATACGTCGTCGTGTCCGATGAAGCGCCGCTAGAGATAGAAACCTGAATCGTTCGGTACAACCGGAGAACCGATTTGGGGTCAAAAGTATCGATTTTCGGTTTTCTGCTGAACGAGTTTTAGTGCTCTAAACAGGCAGGGGCGGATTTACCTACTTGCCGCACCCTTCTCATTCGTTTTGAAACATCAATAAAAACCATCAAGTGAACGTGCCAGATGGGGAGGGGTGCATAAGACACGTTTACTTACTCGTGTTGGATACATTTTTGGCGAAAGCCCTGTCAACACTACTAGCAAAATTTCACGGAACTTTGCGCGAAAGTTAAGTTCCGTAAACCTATCTCTATGTGGACAAGGTCCTCTAGTTATATGGAATGAACCAAAAAATTATGAAAGAACAAACATAGATGTGTTTTAATAATTTTAACTTCCACCGCTGCGCCACGCTGATCGCACTGTGATTGGCGCAATGCGTGAAGTATTCCTGCAGTCTTGTAGGCGCTATACGTTCCCCGCCAACCGCTCCTGACCGCACTGTGTTTGGCGCAATGGGTGATGTATTCATGTAGTCTTGTAGGCGGTAATATATGCTGAGGGTTAAAATGCCTAGGCGTAAGTTGAATCGTTAATGATTTTTACATCGATGATGAAACTGCAAGAACGCTTATCTCGGTTTGCGACGTTGCAGACTTCCTCAACTGCTTCATAAATTTATGAATATGGAAAAGGAATCAACTTTGATAATTATAAAAATCGAAAAATGCTCAAATTTATTTCTTGAACACCTATCTGATCTTTTTTTTTTCTCTGTGAGAGGAATATGCAGAAAAAAGTGCATCCATTTTACTTCGTTCTCGTTTGTTGGAATCAAACGGGAAAGAAGATTTTGAAAAATGCGAGCGAGATACGCAATCTTACAGTTTTGCTGCCAATATGCATTTGAACTAAATTTCTTATTATCAGTGGCGTGGCGTGCTTTGCGATCTATCGATATTTCCCCCTTTGAAGCTATGGTAAATAATCGATTGTTAAGTTGTTCGGTGCGAACACCCTGCCTATCGATACTTGTCTATAGGTTTAAATGGTCGATCGATCGATATATCGCAAAGCACGCCACGCCACTGCTTATTATTTAAAGCTGGTCCAAAAATTCAAAATGCAGATTAATTTAATCGATTGTTCTGTATTTTTTCAGATATGTGAGGTATTGTCCCTAAACCTAGGCGCTAACGATAAGAAAAGATTTAAACTGTTTGCAACGTATTCTTTAAGAACTACAGAAATTCCGTCCGAATCTTAAAATTCAAATTTCAACCCAACCCGATAAAAACCGCTCTATCAAACAATTTGCGTCCGTTCTCTCAGCTCCTTATTCTCATGAACCGGAAATTCAGTTTGACGAACCGCATTAGTTGGGATGATATGGAACACCGAACTTTGATACATACGACCGACCTATTCTATCAGTGATGAAAACATAATTTCTACAGTGCAAAGGACTTAGGACGTAGGTGTTGAAGGTGTTAGAATGTTCGATTAAAAGTTAGATTTCGCACGTACGCCGTCTAGAAAGTAGGCGATAGATTACAGATAATAGATCTGGAAGCCGAAATGCAACACGTTGACGGGGGGGCTTTCATTGTGCCGGGCGATAATTCCGCGGAATTTAAAGCCAATCAATTAAGGCGAACCCGTCTCCCCGCGACAGGGCGGAATATGAGCGAAAGAGAAATAGCGTCGCCGAGCGCTTGGGGGGGGGAGGAGGGGGCGGAATGAAGACAAACGAGGAGCCGCTAATTTCGGCCTCCTGAACACGTTCTCGGCGAGCGGGGCGGGAGGGTGAACGCGCGAGGAGGGGGCTGAAGACGGCTCGGTTAATTGAATCATATAAAAGAGTATCATTCGGGAGGATTTCGCCCCGAAAGCTGTCCAGGCTTAAATGTTGCATCCGCTGTTGTACGCTCGCCGTCTCAAACGCACTCGGAAAAATCACGGGGAAAACTCACCTGTAGAATGCGCTCAGGTCGGAAAAAGAAAAAGAAAAGACAGGCTTTGACAAAACTGGGCTAAGGGGCTGATGAGCAGCAGGGGATCGGTTTTTCACTTTGCGAGAACCGAGGGTGCATCTCTGCAATTCTCACTAGAAAAAAAAAGCACATTGGATCTAGAGTCCAGACTCTTAAAAACATCGACAAGGAAAAATACTCTTGATTCAATCAGATTTAAGCTTAAATCAAGAACCAAAGCCTCTTAATTTGAGCGAATTTCCTTTTGATTTAAGCTTAAATCTGATTGAATCAAGAGTCCTTTTTCTTGTCAATGTTTTCAAGAGTCTGGACTCTATATCCGAAGTGTTTTTTTTTTCTTTTTTCCAGTGCTGATTATTTTTACACGTGACGAACTTTTTAACGCCTCCGGAGATCTTTTGTATCCAAATTTCATAAAAATAGTTATAGGTAACGACAAACTTATTAAACTTAAATAACGAAATAAGCAATTGAAGCGAAAAATACGTACAATCAAAGTTCTAGGGTTTTAAGATTTGTGGGTAATGTAATTAACTGATTTAAATCGAACAATTTCATTGGAATTGCGGGAATTGAATCGAACAATTGGTTAACAATCAACATTGAAGGCTTTTTAGTTGAATAAGCAATCTAATTAACTTGTTTAAAACAAATAATCGAATGATTAAGACCATGCTAAACTGACGCACGGTTTGGAAACATTGTAAAACCATTAAGGACACTTTGGTGATTTTTCAATGACATTTTATTCAATCATAATTGAGGGAGCCACGAGGGATGATTATTGATTCAACCACAGATTGAACGACTCATATTCTTTAAGATCGCTAATACGAGATTTACGACGTATTTTTTTTTCAGTTTTGTCCATTTGCTAATTAAAATTTTGCTACAGCACGTCCCTTTTTCTGGACTTTGATTGTCGAAATGACGAAAACAATTTTTTTTTTCAACGGACGATTTTAATGCTTTGAACCAAAAATCACTCTTTCTCCGATTTTTTGTCTTTTGAAAGAAAGGAGGAAAATATTTATAACTCTTTTTCATTCATGCAGTTGTTTGAATACATACTGTTTTCCTTTTTTTACACCAAAATACAAGGAGAATTAACTTCACTAATGCCTGTCTAACTTCACTAACTCCTGTCACTAAATCACAGTATTGAAAATTGATAAGAAAGTTCCCGTCAAAAATATCCTTCAGATAATGTAGAATTGATTGATAATTTGGTGCCAAGACGTCTTACTGCATGCACCTGTGACAATTGTTTTAATTCCTCGAACAAAATAATTTTTCCTTCAATTCAAAATTCCAAAAGCTCCACATTCAAGGACAATGCTTGCATGATTGAAGTTTTAAAGATAACACTATTGGAGATTCTTATGCTAACTGTAAACCACAAAAGAAGAGTTCATTCTATCGTGATTTGGAACGGCGTCGCGGTAATAAAGTGCATTTTAGATGATGCTGCTACATGAAACTTTTGAAATACATGCCAATTTGTACAATCATATACGTGAATCCTAATGATATTGGAGCGAATCCCAGTTTCCTGGAAAATAAAGCGGATGATCTATTCTGCCTGGAATAGCATTAAACCTCTGCGGTTTCGATGCTATTTTTAGCTAAAATTACGATTCTTACTCAGACCGCAGGCACTAACATGGTTTTTGCAACATACGTATCGATAGGAGAGAAGTATTGTTGATTACGATTAGCAAAAAGTAATGCTTCGTTTTTCCATGAGAATGTTTTTAGCAAAATACCATTATATTAATTTAAGGGGTCCATAACCAATATTAATTTCAAGCTTCCAAAACAGAATTCCTTTCTCTTGAATGCCTATGGGCATCTGATAGCAATCATTTTATTTTAGGTTGTTATACTAACGAGATATTTCCTGATATTTATTTAGTAGAAAATTATCCAAATGAGTGGGTAATATTCTTACGTCAAAAGTCTAAAAGAACATACATTTTTTAGAATTTAAAGATTGTCAACAATGCCAATAAAACTGGTTATCTCGTTTTTCTCGCATTTGCAATTTTGGCGCTTACGTGATTTGGAAATAATCAGTTTAAATGCCTGATTTGACTATCAGCCTCTGCCATATTGATTCACTCAATAAAGTGAATGCTTCATCAGGTGCCACACAACTCGGCACAAAAGAAACACTAAGCAAAACGGATTGCTCCGAGAGAGAAACGCAACAGTGCACGGGAGCTTTCGACAAGGGAATCCGATGATGGAAGACCAGGTCCCAAGTTGGAGGCCCGGTCCCTTCGTCTTGGAGTTTAATAACAGTTTATTTGGGCTTGAATTTACGGCCGAGTCATAGCTTTCGAGCCACCTCAAACTACCTTCATTTCAAATGCCCAACACGGCGTCGCGTTGTCTCAGTGCGAGGAAAATCCATCATTAGATAATCTTCGACCCTCGGATCGGACCCCATTGTCGCCCGAGTCCTGAGCAGCGAAAAGTTGTATTGACGAAAAGGACCACCGCAAAATGTAGATGCGCTGTTTGGCCAACAGAGCGACGAATTAAGCAACTCGGACTTTCCGTGGGGGTGATGCTGGGGCGAGATCCCACAGTGGCAGGATTCCGAGTGGAAAGTTTCTATGCCGGAAACCTGTCACGATGGTGATATGACGCCGAAACGTCCACTCAGGGGAAATTACTTGTCTCGAATTCTGGTCTTCAGAGCAAGTCTTCCTAATCAAATGAGGTCACTAGGGTGAGCCTTATTTTTTGAGAATGAGGTTGCGTCTCGCCTTTTTCGCCAAAGAAACGTAACTGCATTTCAATGTTGCCGAATGTCTTCTCGCAGATTTTTTTTTTTTTTTTTTTTTTTTTTTTTTTTGCCGCATAAAACTTTAGTACAATAAATTCTGTTCATACAATGAATGAAAACATAATTGATAATAAAAAAAGTAAAGACATAGGGACTGAGGCCTCAAAAGAAAAAATAGAAAAGAACAAGAGAATAGAGATAAGAGGCTAGTTTTTAAGGGCAGGACTTCCTTGAAGAGGAAGGTTTAAGATCCGTTTGCGGCCCCGGAAACTGCCGTCTGGCATACATCGGAGGGGGTTGGTTGGTCGAGAGTCTTCCTCTTGGCGGTCAAGGATGCTTTCAGGAAAGTTCCAATAGATGACCAGTTTTCTTTGGAGCTGGTGAAAGTTTTGAAAACTGTCTTCTCGTAGATTGAATTTTACCAAGGAAAACTTGGGTATTTCTAACTGAAAACTTCACCGATTTTCCTCTGAGCTCATGCAAGATTAATAAAAGCATCGTAATTGATTGAAAAATCGAGCTACAAGCCAAAATAAAACAAGCGCAATATTTCAAACTACACGTAGATGAGAAAATATATAAAAATTACAAGAAACAACGCAAACGTTCCGACAAAATATGATAATAATTGCTTTATTTTGGCTTGTAGCTCGATTTTTCAAACAATTACGATGTTCTATACAGCTTAGCCAGCCAAATTCAGCGATAAAATGCATTAAAAAAACCTTTGGACGAAAATTGAACAAGTACATTCTTGAAAAAAATTGAATTGTTTTAATCAATTTTGCAACCTTGGGATGGCGTTGATTCTTCGTCCGGGAAACGACGAAATAATAGATTTGACATACAATGTGACGCCAAATGAAATACTCACTGGAAAAAAAACACATTGAATCTAGAGTCCAGACTCTTAAAAACATCGACAAGAAAAAGTACTCTTGATTCAATGAGAATCTAGCTTAAATCAAGAACCAAGCCTCTTAATTTAAGCGGATTTCGTTTTGATTCAAGCAAAAATCCGATTGAATCAAGAGTATTTTTTCTTGTCGATGTTTTCAAGAGTCCGGACTCTATATCCAATGTGTTTTTTTTCCAGAGCTTGAAAAAAAAGAAATGATAAATTAATAAAACAAGAGAAGAGAGATATACACGAATTATTTTTCAAGGATTATTTTATCCATGAACAACGAAACGAATGGAGCCCTGGCTCTCTGAAGAGTGGAGACAAGTGAAGGGGACGTTGATAACGTAAGGGAAATTATTGCTTGGATGCTCACGTCAATGACACCGTGACTCGGGCGAATGTCGATCGGAACTCCCTGCACACCCCTCTTCGAATGGGGGAGGGACGAGGGACAATGTCTCCCTGCCGCGATACAGACTTGATAACCACATCCACATCGGCCGGCAAATCGAATTAGCACCCGGTCAAGCCCCGTCTAGTCTCACTGGAGACACTTCCATGTTTGCCAATATTCACTCAGAAATTCAACTTACAGATTTGATAGGCAATAAGTGAAGTATACATTAAAAATATAAATCAAGCTAAAACTAAAAGTATAAATTAGAGTATGATTAAAACAACGCGCTACTGTTCTCCTCAAATTTTAATGGGAAGTCTAGGAATCACCCCCTGAAAAGATAGGAGTGCTTATGATTAACGGTGGTGAAATGACAGAAATACAAATATCATTTGGATGTATTTATGCTAAAAGGAACTATGTTGCATGAAAACTCTCTTCACTTATTTCCTTTTAGCATACATACCTTCATCTGTATGACCTACCCTCCATTTGATCTGTGTTAAGCATATCTGTTAATATTTCCTTCCTAAATATCCTCAACTAAGTTGCGAGTGGTATAGTTCACCTTATTTCTAAATTTTGGTTTGGCTAAGGGAGGGCGTAAAGGTGCATTGGTTTCCAAAGATTTTGAGCTATAAAAAAGCTGAGAAACCTTTGTCTTTACGCTGAGTTTTTTTTAATTGAAAGTTTCAAACCGTTATAGTTCCGATTTGTTTTGATAAAATGGACGCCATGAAAACGTGGAAGTTGCAATAACTCTGAAGTTAAGATTCCGATTCATAAATTTCTGGGTAGTTTTAACCACTTACACTGGCCCAGAGTTGTTTGAACCATTCCTTTTCAACCTATATGCACATCTTGTTATCATCCACCGCGATTATATTATCCTAGTAAAAACCTCTAAGAAGTTTTTCCTTCGAAAAATAAGAAAAACACGGGGTTTTCTTGCTTACTGAAGTCAAATTACGACCCAGGCCATAGCACCAATCACACGAGAAATGAAATCAATTTACATGATAATTTGGCAATCGATGCAGTGCGGGTGCATCCGTGACCTGGCAAAGCGCTGATTGGCTGAAAGATGGGAGCAGAGTGAGGAGAGGGATTTAATTAGTATGACGGACCCCTGAATTGACACTCAACAGTCATCTGTGTCCGAGTTGATTGATTTAAGACTAGAGAAGCACTCAATTGGGAAGGCAGATTTAATTAGTTGATGGTTCTTTCAGTATCGGGAGCATCGGACACTTGAAATTTAACAAGGCGGCGCTTGATATTACAGGGTGTCTCTTGAGATAACGTGGGCACGATATGATCTTGAGAGATCTCTCCAGAAGGATTCGGATGAAATCAAGATGACATCTCCTTCCTGACGGTAAATCGAGGCTTGACTTCAATTAATAATGTATTGCCATCCGTAGAAATAGAGACCTCAGAGCGAAAAAACTTAAATTTGAAATTTCACAGCTGTAATTATTTAAAAAAAAAAAAATGTCGGAAGGAAAGACACCTAAAAGCGTTAAAAAATTCTTGGTTTTAAAATTAAAGTTTAAAAAACGTAACTTTGAAGAAATATGATTTGAAGTCTCAATATTATCAATTGAAATAAATTCAAATTGATATGAAGTTAAGGTGCATTATGTGCATTTTTCATCTTTAATTTCTGCGGAAAAACTACTAAAAAGTGAAGAAGATTATTGGCAGATTGATCGAAACGTGTTAAGACAGAAAACGCGTGTGTCTAAAATTTTTAAACACTTTCGACTACAAACCAGTTTCGAGCTGAAAGTATCCAACGCTTAAAGTCAGAGCGAATCGTTCACGAAGCGCGGCATAGTTTGCGTGCATTATCGCGGCGGTGACATTCCGCCTTCAATTAGAAACGATACCACCGGCGGTTACACGAGAGCACGAATAGTGGTATCACCTTAATTGAATGAGGCCCGTGTGGAAGCAGTGCAGTGTGCAGTAGTGTGGTTGCGCGATTAGCTTTGTTAGAAACTGGGGAGCTGTTGTTTCTATTTTGGTTTATGATATTTACTTGTCAAACTCGCATTTATTTTACAAAATTTAGATAAACGCAACTAATGTGTTTCAATCCTGAGAGAAGTACACGGTATTCTTTAGGAAGGAATGTAATTTTTCCGAACAGAAAAAATGTCTGTTAACATTATTGGAGACAAGGATTAAGCTTGAAACTTTTTCGCGCTCATGATATGCCTTAAATTTTTGATGAGGAAAATTATGTATGTTTGAAAATCCGTGACCAGAAATATAAAAGGCAGAGGCTAAATTATTAGTGTGTGACGATGGAAAGAAAATCAATTTAATGATGAAAACTGTGATAGATTTGAATGATCATGAATGAATTTTTTTTAGAAATAACAGAGTCTTCTGTTATTATTTTAGAAACTATCTTCATTTTGAGAAGATTACATTAATTTTATGACTTTAGGATGAAAAAAGAAACATTCTTCCATTATTTCATTATAAAAGCTCAGCGGTTATTCATTATAAAACTGTGTGCCTTTCATGCGCGATACACTCTCTTTCCTGGGATAAAAATTTCATATTGCGCTGTTCAAAATGAGTAAAATTGGAAAATAAATATAGTTTGATGAATTACAAAACAACGTTCTCATTTGCGAGAGAAAAGCGGACTCTTTACTTAATAATCAGAAAAAAGTTGCTCCGATCAACAAGTTTTACTTGCATATCCACTTATTTTGGTGGATAGAATTGAAAAAACTCTAATATAATTTATAGACAAATTACATGTAAAAGCAACTTGCACTTTAAGTGTCCGCCTTCATTTTCTGCCTAAAATATTTGAAGAGCACCAGTATGATTATAAAGTGGCAAATAATCAAAGAAACATTTCTGAACTGCCAAAAGTTGGTCCTCGGAAAAACAAAACGTTGATTCAAAACTTGACGTGCGTAAAGATTAAGTTATCACATTTCACGATTAACAATGCTCTTGATAATAGGGTTCGTAAAGCTCTTATCCAACTTAAATAAGCTTTGAGAATAGTTCGAACAATATTACAAAGTTACCAAAAGTAACTGTTACAAAAATTGACTATTATCTCCATCAAGATGGAGGATAAGAAGCTTTCAAACAAAATGCGAGACCCGCCGTGAAACAGAGGAAACGACACTTTCCCTCACGAAATGCGACAATTTGACGTGAGACTCAACTCTATTTGCTGGGTGGATAACTGCATTGACTGGAGTTGCGAAAACGCATTACAGCACTTGGAGGCCAGTTAGCGGAACTTTCGACGTTTTGAGACCATTAACCCGTTCGGTAACTGCGACAAAGCTCGATTTTCCCGAGTGCGAAGTTCGGGACCCGCTGCATCCACCGATTTTTATTACAGCCCGTGAAAAATAAAGCGTTCGGAAAACCGCGTCCAAACGACTGCTGTAACAGTTTTTCAGCGCACAGTAGACTTAGGATTAGAGTTGCCGTGAAGATATACTCGCGGGAACGACTTTCCTAAAAAAAAACGTTCTCCGGTCCCTCGTGCAATCGTTTGATCTTTGTACAAAAAAATGACGCCACCTTCCGGCCAAAGTTTCACAATCACCATGCGACGTCTCGAATTTTCCGCTACCATGTCAGATCTTCACGGAGGAATTGTTGGTTGAATCTGTTTGAAATTTTCAATGAATTTTATCGGCCGCGGCGTTCAGAAAATTCAGTGAAATTTTCGCACAGCTTCGTTGAAAATTTTCTCTGGAAAAAAATTGAAAGGCGGCGGAAATTTTTAAACGTCGAATGGCGCTTGTCATACGTTGGCCGGGAGATGACGATAAGGTGATGAAATCAGTGGCGTGGCGTGAATTGCGATGTATCGATTGTTCTGCTATTTAAACCTACGGTGAAGAATCGATTATTAAGGTGTTCGCTGCGAACACCCTGTTTATCGATCCTTTTCCCAAGGTTTAAATGGCATAACAATCGATTTATCGCAATGCACGCCACGCCACTGGATGAAATAATACGATGAATGTATATAGTTAGTTGCTTATTATTGTTCCTATAAAACTATTGACATTTAACTATAAATTGTGCGTCAGTTCAGTAAGTTATGGTGTAATGAGATTTTATTGTTGAATTCAATAGATTAGCATAAGGTATAGAGGTTTGTTTGAATGCAAAATTACCATATGCACAAAGATGATGGAATAATTCACCTAAGAAAATAGAATAAAAAGAAGAAAAAAACTCTGTTTGGACAGTTAGTGCTTCTAATATCTGAATAGCATATTATTTATAATGAAAATTCTAATAGGAACCGAAAAAAAGTTTCAGAGAGTTTCTTCGCTAAGTTTTACGATAAAAAAAAACAAAATAAATAAACTATGTAAGAATACTACAAGCAACGTGGAATGCATAGTTAGGCTGATCCTGGTTGAATTATTTCAATTGATAGTAGTCATAACCAATAAAAGTGGTATATTCACCACTAAGTGACAATTACTTTACCTATATTTTGGTACAATAATTGAAGATACAAATACCACAATTATAATGGTTACGGTGACTGTTAATAAAGAGTTGATATGGAACACCACTGATAAGGTGATTTTGATCGTAGTATTACTCAGTGAGGTAATATAGAGCAAACATTGTGTTTAGCTCATAAATGGTTCCTGGATCCAATGCTGGGGGGTTGAGTGTGGTTTTTCTACACACAGGAATAATACATATTTTAGTCTTTAGAATTATTTTCCCTTTCGTAAACTCAAAGGGGGCTGTGCTTACTTTCACATGACAAGAAGTGTCTCCGGAGTAGGTCGGGGCCCGCGAACCCTTTTCAACGCAAGCTTACGACCAATTTTACGCCACTGTGTGTTTCTCAAAGGTTTCTTTATTGGAGCGAATAATTGAGTTCGATGTGGCGGCTTTTCTTTCATTTCCTTCATTTTCCACGTGTTCTCTTCGGCTCCACTTTACTGCCGAAACGCGGGTTGGTCGCTAAATTGCTCAAAGAATGGAGTCGCCGCCTTGAGCTGCCTTCTTGATTGGAGCTAAACTAACGGAAGAACGCGGGTTCTTTAATATCGGCGGCGGACCTCCTCGCGCTACAGGTGCATCAATCATGTTCAAAGAAAAAAAGAGAGTACACAAGAATGAAAAATAAATTTTTAAAGCAGCTCGAAAAGATAAACAAGCAGTTCCAACGCCCCAGCGTTGAAGGGCGCTTCTTTGACGAAGCATATTACTACCAACTTATGTACCCGAAGACTGACGAAGCTGGAATTTTAAATGGATTCTTTAACCGCAAAACCCTCCAAAACTCCAGATTGACCGCGAAAATCTGAAACTTTCCACAAGCGCTTTGTGATGAATTTAAGTTGGTGGTGAATGGAAACATAAAGGATGCACTGTAAATCAGACGACGGGAAAGAGCGGCGGAACCTCTAAAGCTGGTGCGTCAACGCGATCTAGCGGACAGCGGCGTCGCGACGCCGCGAGGTAGGGCGCGCAGGTCGCGGGGGAGCGGGGCCCGGCCGCGTGAAGAGGAGTTCAGCAGTGGGGCGGGGAAGCGCGGGTCGCGGGGAAGAGAGGGACCGGCCGGCCGGCGGTGACATCGGCCATGGATGAAAATATAGGCAGCGCTAATGTCTCCGCTAACTGGAGTTGGGGGTCCTTATCAACGGTCCTTATTCATTCTCTTGGTCCATGACATAACCTTAAACCTTCCGCTCAATGCCGCAAACAGCTGACGTGTCGATGCTGCGCCAAGAAAATGAACCAATCACAAAGTAGCACAGTAATACGTCACTAAAATGAAGAGATCACGTGACTGTTCGTAATATTTTCAAATCGATCTGAAAGTACTGCCTCGGATATAAGTATTTAAAGCATAAGGAGGCCCTAAAATACTTTAACCAGGTAATACGTCCGTGCGAGATTGTTATGCTTAAAAGCAAAACATTTCACGAAAACTTTTACGAATACCAGATGCAGAAAAAAATCCAATTTTCCCGGGTGTACCAGAATGGCGTCATTACCCATAAGGCAAAAGGGCATGTAGTATAGTACATGTTACATCGGGGGAGTCGAACGGTTGGAAAGGGCGCATCTGGTACCCAGAAGCGCCCAAAAAGCACTGACGTGGAGCTGAAAAGGGACTAGGTTTCCGCGCTCGTCAAGCGTGGATGGAGAGAGGTGGGAATCGAACAAAGACGAGAGGAAATAAAATGGATGTCGGAGCTCTGAAAAGAATAGTGCAAAATTTGTACCTCGAGGCTGACAATAAGACATAATTCTGAGAATTCGTTTGAAATTACTGTCTTTTAGGATTTATCAGACGCGAAGCTCGAAAGCAAGACCTAATTTTTTGAAATCCTAAAAATCAATGTCGTATTCTGAGCCTAGACTAAGCTCAGCATTGGAAGAATTTTGACTTTTCCTCTCAAAATTACATTCGAAAAAATATGTGGAGGGATGGAAACTCGATGAAGTTGCAAGAAATGTCTTGTGTTTAGACCTTAGGTAGATTCGTAGATTTGTATCAACTGTGTTGTACAACACCTAGCGGTAAATACTTAAATGATATCCGAATAGTAAAAATCCCGATCAAGTTTTTACCGTCTGTTTTAGTCTGTTTACCATAATTTACTTCATACACTGGAAAAAAAACACATTGAATCTAGAGTCCAGACTCTTAAAAACATCGACAAGAAAAAGTACTCTTGATTCAATCAGAATCTAGCTTAAATCAAGAACCAAGCCTCTTAATTTGAGCGAATTTCGTTTCGATTCAAGCAAAAATCCGATTGAATCAAGAGTATTTTTTCTTGTCAATGTTTTCAAAAGTCTGGACTCTAGATCCAATGTGTTTTTTTTTTCCAATGTAGTATTCTAATTTAAAGTTTCTTTTTCAGTTTTTTAGCTAGGAAAACATTTTGATTGGGATTCTCCTTCTAGCGGAACTGATTTTCAGCACACTGAACGTAGAAATACAGAAACCACCGATTCCACGCGTGAAATTCATTCTCCCAATCTCACCTTCTTTTCACGGAGGGTGGGAGGGGGGGGGGCGTTAAAGGCGATTTCCCGGGTGACTCCTCGCAAAAAACCCAAGACTTATGAGCTTATTTATCCGGCGCAACCCTTTGAGGTTGAACACCGATACCCCGGAAGGATTTAACCGAGCCCTGGGATTAAAAAAATGAAATTGCTCCGGGGCCAGGGGTCGGCGCANGGGGGGGGGGGGGGGGGGGGCTGCGTTTTCCTGGGGCGATAACTCACTCGAACGACCCGGTTGACAGCGGAAAAAT
Organism: Bemisia tabaci; assembly: GCF_001854935.1. Lineage (NCBI taxonomy): Eukaryota > Metazoa > Arthropoda > Insecta > Hemiptera > Aleyrodidae > Bemisia > Bemisia tabaci. Next base: position 694,331 of record NW_017547141.1, on the reverse strand, counting down.
AACAGCTGTCTAGCCTCCTGTGCTCCCGTCCTAAGGAAGAACGCCGTAACGGCATCCGAGTGTTGTCAAATCCCCTCCCCATCTCCTGATAAAATATTAATTTCTCAAAAGAATCGTTGGGATTCTTTTTAAATTTTACGAATGGTGCATTTCATAGGGAGCGGGGTCCTAAAGCGCAATCACTGGAAAAAAAAACATTTTGGGTCTAAAGTTTAGACTCTTAAAAACATCGACAAGAAAAAATACTCTTGATTCAATCAGATCTGAGCCTAAATCAAGAGCCAAACCTCTTAATTTGAGCGGATTTCCTTTTGATTTAAGCTTAAATCTGATGGAATCAAGAGTCCGTTTTCTTGTCAATGTTTTCAAGAGTCTGGACTCTAGATCCAAATGTGTCTTTTTTTCCAGTGATGAAAATACGGAGAAGAAGGGTGAAAAAAAGATACAATTGGACTGTGCTGAGCGGGAAGGAACTGAGCCACGTCATTTATTGCCCTACTTAGATGGCCAATTTAATTTTTAACATGAAAACGGTCGTGCGGAATTGCGGATGTTTGTGCAAATTTCAGTGAATTTTCTGCATGGTACGAGGTGAATTCCTTAAAATGTTCAAAAGAATCCGTAAACACGTTCTATTGTAAAAAAATAAAATTGCCCGGTTAAATTTGGCTATAACTGATTCACGCCATTTTTTTTTCGTCAAAGAAAGCCACTGGACGTGTGGATTGCGGTCGTTGTCCACACGTCGAAATTCACAGTTCACTGAAAAAAAAAAAAAAAAAAAAAAAAAAAAAAAACACATTGGTTCTAGAGTCCAGACTCTTAGAAACATCGACAAGAAAAAATACTCTTGATTCAATCGGATTTTTTTTTGAATAAAGAACCAAGCCTCTTAATTTGAGCGGATTTCCTTTCGATTTAAGCTTAAATCTGATTGAATCAAGAGTATTTTTTCATGTCAATATTTTCAAAAGTCTGGACTCTAGATCCAAAGTATTTTTTTTTTTCCAATGTTCCTCAGAGAATTCGTGTTTTATCAGGATCTGATAAAACACGAATTTGGAGAGTTGGCAACCTCCGGTTGCGTATACGCGGTTTTTCCTTACGGACCGTGGATTTGGCGGGAGGCGTCTCGGACAGGGCGCACGGGGCACGGAAGCGCAGTCAAGACATTTATATTGCATAAACTTAACATTGAAGGCGTAATAAAGAGCCAAACCGCATTCCTCCGTCCGGGAGCTTTATTACGCGCTCCCGTTGGATGCCCCCCCTCCCCCTCACAGCCCCCCTCCCCCTCACAGTCCCCCCTCCTCCCAGTCCTGTGCGAGAACCCAGAAGTGTTTGCTTTTTATTATAAGCTATTATGCGCGGGTAATCAACAGGCCGCGGTGCCAAGTTGGGCACTCCCCCGCTCCTTACCACGCGGTTGTTTACACGAAAAATCTGACTTAATACAGAGTTTAAAGAGAGTTAACACCTTTTAAAATTATGTAAACAAAGAGGGTAATGATGTACTGAGAGGATAATCCGAGAGAAACTCATCGTGCTGTGTCAGAGATAATTATTAAAGGGCTGTGAGCAAAGCGGTAATGCGGTTTTGACTTGATTACCGAAACATTATTCCGAAGATGAGTTTCTGAGGCTCGGTTGGGCCAACGTCAATGGAGATTTTAAGAGAGGGAGTTTCTGGTAAAGATCTCTTTAGCTCTATAAAAGGAATTTTAGTTTAGTTACTTTTAGTAGAATTTTTAGAATTTTCGTTGAAGGAATGGGTTTTCCGAAACTTTGGCTTTTGATCCCACTTCTCAGTTTATTTTTACAAATTTGCATTCCATGAAACAGCCAATCGGAAATCGACAAATCAGACTGCGTGTAATTCAGTATTGTATAGCCTGCGCATTCAGCTTAAATTATGACGAGTCTTAATACGCGAGTGAACAACCTCCATGAACAGTTTCGAGAATGTGTATATTTTAGGTATTGATTTACACTGGGAAAAATCAAGTCCTCGCATACCTGAGTTTTATCCAAAAAAAATTTAAGGAATTTCTCTTTTCCACTTTCAGTTTTTTCTACGTCATATAAAATTGCACTTAGCGAAAAGAGACAACGTTGAACAAAAGAAAGAGTAGGGGTTGAATTATCGATGACCATACACGGCTTTTCAGAGGTATTCACGGAGAGAAAAACCTCGTGCGTGGGACCCGAAGATTAGGTCATATGGATCTCTGAAGTTTTCGGATTGATCATCTGAGCACTTTAGGTCTAGCTGTCGAGGTTCGGATCACACATCTGAAACTTCAGTTCTTACATCTAAATTACTTCAGGTGTGAGAACCGAAGTTTTTCGCGGATGTGAGAACCGAAGTACTTCAGATGAGAGAACTGAAGTTTCAGATGTGTGATCCAAACCTCAGCAGCTGTACCTAAAGTGTTCAGATGCTCAATCCGAAAACTTCAGAGATCCATGTGACCTAAACTTCGGGTCCCACGCACGAATTTTTTTTCTCCGTGTTGGTTTCGCGTTTTTGGGGGCAATAAAATTTAAAATTTGTCGAAAATTCCTGAAATTTGGGTACGTTGCGGGCAACTATGCAAAGCTTATCTCTTAAAGATTTATCATCTAGTCACCGCAACTTTTACTCCTTCACCAAACGTACCTCTTTTTACTCCGAAAATGTCAAGTTGTTATCCTAGTTTAATTATTTTCGCCGAGAAGCGACCCTTAGGGCGCAGATCACCCACCTATACGGTTCGGCCGCGTAGCGGCCAAGAGAGGATCCCCTTTTAATTTACTAATTTTCTACGTGTGAAAGTCCACTAATGACTGCCAATTTAGATGGTTATTTTTCTCCAACCCCCGAGCGATATTCCCGAGCCGTGTGCCACTTGGCAACGCAGCGAAGGAGCCGGCCGGTGCATTATAATTCAAGTAGTCTAGAAATGGAGGATTTGTATTCTATGTACGCTCCCTTCACTTGTCGAATACGTTTACAGAATCGTGCAATCCTGGACCACTTCATGAGTCCGTGTTGTGTTCGCCCCCCCCCCCCCCCCCCGGAATGAGAAGCCCGCACTAACACAAACGCACGCGTCGCCCGCGGAACAGATTCGGGGAACAGTAGGGTACGGTACGGTAGTGTGGAAGCGTGCTCCATGGGTGCAAGATTTCAGACAACGTCACGCTATGAAGCATTCAATTTCAATATGTTTCATGATGTTTTTAAGATTTTTAGAAATTTTGATAGGCGTTTGGACCTAGAATTATGGACGGATATCATCCTTTTTGGCTAATCTGTGGACTTCAGTTATCAAAAAACGGTTATACTGCGACACTGCTTAAAAATACTAGCTTTATGCGGGAAAATCGTACAAATTTCAAGATAAATCGCTGTTTTTAAAAATTCACGTTTTTAAAATTACAGCTCCGTGGCGCTATTTTAGAGGCCCACTGAGCGCCGACCGGCCGCTCAGTGGTCCTGTATAAAGCTGTAATTTTAAAAACGTGAATTTTTTGGAAGTATCTGTAATTTCTGAACTCAGCGACCCTCAAGAGTCCCTAATAATGCATTTTGCTCAGTTTGAACATTCAATCTGATCTAATAACAGTCAAATCCGACTTTTTTGCGCGCGAAAATCGGTCGGCGCGCGTTGAGCGGAAACTTCAATCGATCATAACTCCGGAACCGTTTGGTTCCCCAGCTTAACGGACCACTCGTTGGATGCGGAAAAAGACGAACAATTTAAAAAACTGGTTTTGGTTCAAATACAAAATTGAGATCTTTGTGAATTTTCCGTTTAAAAGAAATTTTCTAGACCTAAAAACTGGAAAAAAGCACATATGTTGACTTGAAAATGTGATATTGGGATTTCGACCTTTAGAATCTTAAAGTATGCAATTTTAAAAGATTTTTCGTCCAAACCGGATCTCAATATCTTTCTTCGTTCGAGAGATATCGAGGTTCACAGGTTTTGACTTCCACCCCCCCTAGCTCCCCCCCCCCCAAAATTTTTTGGGGGTCTGAAAATTTGGGAAAAGAAGCGCTCAAGTATGAGTAATCAATAGACAAAGTCTGAAGAAATTCTAGAGGGGGGCGAAAAAAGCCGTTTTTGCATCAAGCTCTTTGCTGAAATTCTTCCTCTGAATCGCCTGCACACAGAGAAATGTAACCGAAAAAATTTGATTAATACGGGAAGTAAAACACAAAAAGCCCTAGCCTTCGGTTAAAAATTTCACGAGGAAATTCTCGCTAGTTTTCTTGAAGAAATTAAATAAAAAAATGAGCGAGTAATACCGCAACGTCTCAATATGATTAATGCATTTTCAAGGTCTCTCCATTGTTTTCTTCGCCAAATTCACCACGAACTATACGAAAATCAACAACTTTGTATCGGTTTGTGTATCCTTTCCTACAATAACCAAAAACTAAACCAAATATTTTTAGTGTATCACGTACGCACAAATATCTAGGAGTTTTTTCTACCCGAACTATGTAGAGGTGGTTTGCTTATACGATGGCCATTTCGGACATTTTATAAGTTCATCTTCAGGTATATAGTTCGCGAAGGTATACGTATACGTGAAGACGGATTTATATAAAATATCCGAAATGGCCACCACATACGCAAACCACCTCTACATAGTTCGAGACCACAACTGAGTTATACTGACAATCCAACACTGCTACCCGACAAAGTGAATAAAATAAAAACCATAGTCTTTCTACCCTGTTCCCTATCCATTTCGATTGACCAGTTTTTTTCGAAAACTTGGCAGCGGTGGGAAATATATACTACGGATAAGCGAGCGCGCCGGGGCGGCTCTGACGCGTAAAATTGGAGGGTTGAAAAGTGAAAAATCGAAGCTGCTTCCACCTGACACGTTTTTCAGCAGCTTATTTCGCGGAAAGTGATGTATACCCATTATTGGTTTTCAGACTAACAACTAGTGCATCTCCTCCGCTTCGCAATAACGCGACTTCCCATTCTCGCAGTAGCATAATACCCCCTACCCCCGGTCTAATTATGCGCAATACCAGCAATTATTTGGCTGCCTCTCGAGAGCTTTGCAGTTCGCAGAGAGAAGAGACGCACGGCTAAGGAATACCTCAAATGGATTCCAAATTGCTATTGAGGCTCAAAACGGCTTTATATTGAACTGTTTCTACCCTGATTCTTTGTCCACCGATAAGAGGAACTGCAATGGGATACAGAGAGGCGTGCACCGAGAAAAATATTTTTGATCTAATATCATGGTAAATATGGAAAATACCCGCTTCCACCAATAGGATCCCTTCATATCCCTGTCGTCTTCTTTGTCGATATTTTCGTTTATCAATTTCACTAATCAGCCTGCTGAAAAAAAATTCCTTGGATCCAGAGTCCGACTCTTAAACAATTTGACAAAAAAAATACTCTTCATTCAAACCAATTTATGCTTGAATCGAGAGCGAAGCCTCTTAATAAGGGCGGATATCCTTTCATGGCCGGATTTACCTACTTGCCGCCCTCTTCTCATGCATTTTGAAACATTAATAAAAACCATCAAGTGAACGTGCCGGAGGGAGAAGGGTGGCATAAGACGCGTTCACTCGTGTTGGACACATTTTTTGCGTAAGCCCTGTCAACACTACTAGCAAATGTTCACGGAACTTCGCGCGAAAGTTCAGTTACGTAAACCTATCTCTGTGGGGACAAGGCCTTTCATTTGTAAGAAATGAACTAGAAAATTAAGAAAGAACAAACATAAATGTGGTTTAATAATTTTAACTTCCACCGCCGTCCCGCGCTGACCACACTGTGTTTGGCGCAATGCGTGAAGTATTCATGTAGTCTTGCCGCGCCGACCGCTGTTGACCGTACTGTGTTGGACACAATGCGTGAAGTATTCATGCAGTCTCGTAGGCGCTAATATGTGTTACATGCCGACCGCCGCGTCGAGGGCTTCTCCTTTTCATCTCAAGTCCTCGTCATCATTTCTCTTTGCGCCGCGCTGCTCTAGGCCAAATTACGTGTTTGGTTTCTCTCTTAACTCAACTAATTAAAGGTGCGCAGTCTTTGGTATCACCAAAATACGAAAAAATGAGAAATTAATGAACTCTCAGAAAATGAAAGATTTTGTCACCTTTCCTTGTTAGTAATTATTTTCTGAAACCGATTTTTTTGTACCTGCATTTAAAAAGATCGCAAAATTTGCCGCCCCCTAATTTTGCCGCGATGGGCCGCGGCCCATGTGGCCACCCCCTTAATCCGGCCCTGTATCCTTTCGATTCCTGCAAAAATCTTATTGGATCAAGAGTAGTTTTTCTTGTCAAATTTTTAAGAGTCTGGATTCTAGATCCAAGAGACTTTGTTTCCAGTGTTTCCTCAGAGCATACAAAACTTACTTCGATTTCCGTATAGTAGTATTGATAATAAAAATCCTCTAGAGAGTTGGAAACTATGCAGAGATTTTTATGATTAGAAATTTGTCATTAACAAAAAATAAATGCTTCTCTCGGTACATGTAACTGTTTTTTTTCGAATTACACACTCATTCCAAGCTGGCGCCAGACGAGGATTTTTATTCCCGGATGAGGGCCTGCGAAGTTAAAGGGAGACTCAACCAAATATTTCAGATGATTATCTAGATTAGACAATCGTAAATTGTCGAGAGGAAGAAGAATCCGAGATCTCGCTGGATAAGACTCGGGAAGCTGGCTGGACAGCACTTAAATATCTCTTAATAGCGCTCCTTAGTGACACATCGTTTTCATAAAGTCTACCAGCAAGGTCAAAAGCCTATTGTGGCTATCCGCCGATAACATTCTTACGCTTTCATCTACGGTGATAAATCCTCTTACAATTTTTTTCGGGCGTTAAGAAATCATTGCAATATCAGACACACCCCAAGAACTCGATCAAGGAAAGCATCCATAGGAAAAAAACTAACAATAAGAAGGCAAATGTGGCTCACACCATCATTTTCTCTTGTTTCTATGTCTGACTCAAGGCTGACTATGAGTAGACATTATCACCCAGTCCGCTCACATTGAATCTAAGCCGAATCGATTTTGTTTTTAATTTTTACTGGATAGATACATAGTTTTGTAAGTTCTTAACAAAAAAAAATCCATGACTTATTGTAGCCTTAATATAACACACAGGAAAAAAAGGGCGATGGGTTGTTTGGGATGATATGGACATTTGTAATTAATTGTAGTAGTAGGTAGCTCAATAAATTGCGGTAGTGCCCCGATAAATTAGATTACTAACCCAAATATTGCGGTATTACCCCAACAAAAGTTGCGGTACTAGCATAATTAATTTGAAAATGTCCATACTATCCAACAAATTGGGGTAATACCATAATTTTAAGGGATAACCCCTGAAACTTTTTTTCCGTCCCAATAACAGATCAAACTAACACATGTGGCTATCCACGAGAAAAGCGACCCACTGTAAAAATTTACAGTGAGATTGTTGGTAAAATTAACTTGGGAAACCGAATTTTAACATTTCGACGAGCTAGGAGGTTACGTCCCATAACTACTTCGCGGTCAAACCCCCGCACACTAGAGCGAGTCAATTAGAGAGATCGGACATAACATTTTCGACTAAACTTGCAAATTTTGATGTTCATCTCGTCAAATTTTACATTTCAAGGTGACTTTACAGAAGGTAATTTCACGAGGAAACCAATGAAACCACTTTTAGAACTTCAAAGCTTTGTATAAACGGAGTTGTAAGCGTTTAAAAGTTCCAAATTTTGTCCGACCTCCCCTATTGACTCGCTCCACGGTGCTCCAAGGCGCTTCGCGTCCTCGGCGTTATGCCTTTCGCATTAGTGTTACATGGACGTATTTCTACCAAACAGACCTATGTGCAAGTGAAAAATATGGGGTGTGCTCGTTAGTTCTCTTTGCGTAAGAGTGAATGAGAATAATAAAGCGCCAGTGACGTCTGCGGCAATGATGAAGCCGTTGCGAGCCGAGGCGCGAGGGAAAGATCGTCGTCGGGGCGCTTTAACTCATATAAGTCCTGTCCACAACGCTCTCTTGCCATACCCGCGGCTCATGACTGCCGCATTCAGTTGGCACATAGGTCTGTTTGATAGAATGTAATATCCCGCTTTTCCACTTCTTCAAAAGGAATCACGCTCACTTTTACATTGCTTCTTATGCAGCTTTCCAGAGCACACCCCATATTTCTCACCTCCACATAGGTCTATTTGGTAGAAATACGTCCGCATAATTTTATATTATTTTCAATTTAATATAATTCCCTGGTTTCTCATCCAGAAGCACGACGCAGGTGTATGAACCCTAAAAATCTAGATCCCCTTCGAGTGGCAACCTGGCGAGTCAAGGTGTTGAAGCGGGAGTCTGGGGTTGCGGCTCCTGGACCCCTGCCCCAGTCCCGATCCGCTCGTGGCCCGCGGCCCGCTGCGGCTTCATCTCGCTTTGTAGACTGCGACTCGTGGCTAATCCTATTTCCGGTTGACTCCCTCAAAAAAACAGCCGCCCTTGCCCCCCCCCCCTTCTCTAGCTTATAGTCAATTGTTTATCCGACTAATCCCCCGTCCCCTCGGCGCGTTCCTACACCTGACTTATTTATAAACCCTGCCGAGGAATCCTTCGTCCTCGCCAACCTGATCGAGGTCGACTTGCCACTGGCAACAGCGAGTTATTCAGGATGGCAACACTGGGTTTTGTCCATTTAAATGCATGGAAAACAATCTGTACAGGCCGTTTCAATAAGAATCGAATATCTATGATAGATTTAAATACAAAATAATAAACTGTGTTGCCAGTTTGCAAGACCACGCAGACATGCCACTCTCGATCTGATGCTTCTACGACTAAAATCATTCAGCACAGCGGGCTGATTTTTGATATTGGTAGACAAAACGATAGAAAAAGAAGACAAAAGTGATGTGAAAGGATCCTATTGGTGGTCGCCGAAGTATGGGGCTCTGTTTTACTCTCTACTTACGCATGTAGAAGTGATGATATCTGTGGGCTGATTTTTGAAATTGGTAGACAAAGCGATAGACAAAGACAAATTTGATATGAAGGGATCCTGTTGGTGAAAGCTGATGGTTGTATTGGACAAAGGAGGTAAGTAAAACACTAACTAACGGTATTACACGAGAGACCCTTTAGTTAGTCCATCATTTTCACCCTTAGTCTACAAGAACCACCCATTTCAACCAATAGGTTCGCTCCATGCTCCCTATGTATTCTTTGTCAATAATAGCTCTGTCTATCAATTTCAACAATCAGCCCGCAGTTTAGGTGAAATAGACGGATTTTAAAAAAATATTGGTTCCTTCTTTTAATTTACATTTATAATGACTACTCCAAAAATATCTTCCACATAAAATTTTAAATAGAAACCCATTATATGAGTCAATTGGACTAGCCACAGAATCGTGTTTTGATGGTTAAAGCTTATAGATAAGCAAAAATTAATGAGTTCTGTTCAAGCGCCAAGTTTCTACGTCAAATGTGAACGGATATATCGCTCATGGAAAAAACGGCGGATGATGTTTTCTAGACAATTTTAAAGAAGTGAGGTTGAGTGGTTTTCCACCTAAAATAAAACACGATATAAAGCCTAAAACTCAGCTAACTGAGATACGTGTGTAGTACACGACTTCACCATTTATGATATTCATCATCTAACATATGCGCTACGTGAGTTATCGTCGTTATCTAAACTTGCTCAAAGTTTGCTCTAAATCCTCGATACATTCCCACTACACGGATCCGAAACTCTGAAGAAAGCACAAAAATGTCCTAATACAAAAGGTGAGGTCAAATCACCAATAACCGTGGTACCTATCCTCGTAAACATCTCCAAGCATCAACGTAATATCGGCGAAACACCAATAAAATTCTCGGAACGGGGCACCGGTCTTCGGTTTAATTATATATCAAATGCGAAGCACTTGGGCCGTGCGGGAAGGGGAGGGGAGAGGTAGGCACATTATCGTAAATCCACACAAAGCTGACCGCTTTCGGGAGCAGCAGCGCTCTCTGTTGGAAGGAACATGGAACGCGTGGACCATAATCGTAAAAAGCTGGCCGTGTCATCGTAGATCCGAGCGGCATGGACGTTCGGACGAACTTCGGATGTATGAGGACACGATTCAGGGGGGAGGGGGTGGGGTGTGATCGCAGAAATTGGGCTTGAACATGCTGGAGCTGCATAAGATTAATTGGACCGCATTTTGCAATTTGGACCGATAAATTCTAGCCCGGTTTAAAAACAAAGTATGTGCCATTAGTTTCTCAATGCACATAAGTGTTTTTTCAGATGAGCCAGAATTTATAGGTCCAAATTGCAAAATGCAGTCCAATTTTCCAGTTGTGTGCACCGACGGAAGCACTAAGAATATTAGTTCCAATATTATGAATAATACTATACGGATATTGTTTGGAACTTGCAACCAAACTAGATTGCGGAGGAACTAAGAACCGGGCTGGGTTCTCGCTGATGAAAATGGGCCTGTTGCATGCAAGAGATACAGACGTGCGAATAGACTTTTCAGAGGTTAAATGACACGAAAATTACGATGGTCACATTAAAAAAGTCTGAAATACACTCCTTACTGCGCAATTTGCGTTGTTAGGAACGCGCTTTTTCAAATTTCCCGCGTCTGGGGGCAGTAGTCTAACGGAAACAATTAACGGCAACTCGCAGCTATTTCCGGTCAACTAACACTAACAACATAACCTAAAAATCGGAGCTCGTGATATCGTGAAATGAAATGTAGGAGGATTGCGTTGGATATTTAAAAGTTGATCGATTTGGTTAGCGCATAAAGCGTATATGGACAACTATAAGAGATCACGTTGGGTTTGTAAACAAACTGAAGGAAAAAATCACAACAACAACAACGACTCGGCATCTTCCGGAAATCACCGAGCCCGCCGTTTGCTCGTTTCCGGTGATTAGAAAACTGCCCCCAGACGCGGGAAATTTGAAAAAGCGGGTTCCTAACAACGCAAATTGCGCAGTAAGGAGTGTATTTCAGACTTTTTTAATGTGACCATCGTAATTTTCGTGTCATTTAACCTCTTAAAAGTTTATTCGCGCGGCTGTATCTCTTGCATGCAACAGGCCCATTGAATACTATTAAGTACTGTTGTGTTCCAATTTCTATGAACTAAGAACGTCTGCGCTCGATCCCTAGTTTTAGAATTGCCCAGTTTTATGAGAATAAATAATATTTATGAATTTTAAATTCTCCGACATTTCTCAATTAAAACTGTGTATCTATATCAGCAATTCTGAAAACGACTGAGGTTTCAAAATATCTGCGTTGAGCAACGCATGGACTGCGTTAAGTAGAAAAGAAGCAAGCAATTTTATTAGGCAATTTAATTTTTTTCGTGAAAACGGTTGCGCGGATTTTAGTGCAAATGTCAGTGAATTTTCTGCATAGTACGAAGCAAATTCCCTAAAATTTTCGAAGGAGTCCGCGGCACAAACGTTCTCTCATAGAAAGTTAAATTGCCCAGTTAAGTGACTTGGTTAATTTCTGCTTAATGTGGTTCAGGTATGGATTAGGCACAACTCCGCGGTCTAAGCGGTGGGAGAAACCAGGCTGTCCAGCAGGTTCAGTTGGCACTTTTTAAAAAGCCGAAAGCAACAAAATATAAAAACTTAAGATTGGTGGTGGTTGTAGGATCGGTCGTTCATAGGCGAGTAGGGGATGGAGCTACTCTCGTCCTAACTTCCAAATATGCAAATAGTTCTTTTGGGAATTGCTTGAAATAGGATTGACGTTTAAATTCTCCTCGTACACTCACTTAAAGGATGCCTGAACTTTACAACTTCACAACTGGACACATACTTTCAAATAGTTGTTCGCTTTTGATAACAGTCTACAAAGAGCAGAAAGTGAAGTCGTATGAAAGCACAGACTATCTATTTCGTGAACCATAGACTTATATATTTTCGTCCTAACCTAACGTTTCTCTCCTTATGGGGTACGGGGAGCATTGGATCGGCCAATCTATGGTTTTTATACTCATGGCTAAAAGAGGAATCATAAATAGGTGGCAGAGAGCCAATGACAAATCAACGACTGATTTAAAACTGACTTCTTAATGCAGATTCAGTGTAGTAAAAACAATCCTCCTGGCTATAATAGTTGTCCACTGAAAACCGTTTCAAGCAACTATGATACTCTGAAAGCTACTAAAAAGGCAATACATCTGTTAGAGCCAATAAAGGAACTTGTAACTTGAAAGCTTCCTCGCAAATCATTGGTCAAGATTTAGAGAAATCTTCAACTAAAAAAAAGAGAAAAAAACAATGAATATGCTTCATTATGGTCACACAGCTGTATTGCATGTATGACTGCACTTAATTATTTTCATTCATTATCATACAAGAAAGATGGGAGGTGCAGTGCGGTATAATTTTAACTTTATCCGATGGTGATAATTTTACTTTGGTTTTCCCTGATCACGTTGATTTTTAGACTTGTACGATAGCTATTTTGATCTGTTTACGATCATCATCAGGTCACTTCGCTAAAAAATTTTTGGATGTGCGACATCCGTAAAATTTTTACGATAATTATTTCTGATTATTTGAGAACTGCATGTAAAAATGATTTTAATGAAACAATTCCACTTCGGGTTTCAATCTTTTTGAAGTGCTTCGTTGTTTTTCTAGTATTTCCTTCCCCTCGGATTACCTCAACATTTATCAGTTTGGTAGCGAAAGTTCGTAGCACACTCTGGAAGATCTGGGGGATCAATGAAGGGTCTATTCTTTTCTACGGTAGCAATGAGAAAAATGTCATTCGTCATCCCAAAAAGCGGTATTCTCAATCATATTTGAGGAAGCATTTCGCCATTTGGATTTGTAACTCCACTCCATATTTTTTAAATGTTCTTCAGACAAAATATTCTATGGCAGAAAAATCAGCAAGGGTTTATTTTCCATAATGGCTGGATTTACAGCATTTCGTCTGTGGACAGCATAGTAATCCACTTCAATAGGGCAGTTGCGCTGGTCACAGAATTTCGTGTTTGATTCGTGTAGATTAGCTAGAAGTATTAAGATCTGTCCAAACTGCAACTCTCTACATTGAATATTAACCGAGGTATCGCCCTTTGAAAAGTCGAGTTTTTGACGTTATCCACCGCGGTAGGGACACCCGTAGTTTCTTCCACTTTGTTTTTCATACGCGTTTCACGTAGAGTAACCAGTGCTAATGTATGTCTCCCTGACTGATAAAACCGAGGTGGAAGAAACCAAGAGTGTCACTACCGCGGTTGATGACGTCAAAAACCCAACTTTTCAAAGGGCGATATCTCGGTCAATATTGAACGTAGAAAGTTGCGATTTGGAAAGAACTTGATATTTTTAGCTGATACACTAAAATCAAGCATCAAAACACAATTCTGAGACCATAGCGCAACTGAACCATTAAAAAGAATGCTTTGTTGGCAAAGCAAATGCGTTCTTGCTTGTAAATTTTACACTGGACACAGCGTCCGCCTGACATTCAGAACCGGGTCAAGATATTATTGTCCTGGCAATTTTTTAGCTTGAAAAGGAAAATACGGATTCCTCCGGCTCCAATCAAGCACGCACTATGACAAGTACGCACATTTTACTATCATGCATCCAACAGTTTTTATGATGAGATGTTGATTGGTGCTTGACGCGACGACCCTTCCGCAAATCTGATTTGCCTTTGGTTGCGTTCCAAGCGCCGAGTCCACCTCAATCAGCAAGCGCTCATCTCGAGTGACCTATTGCCGAGGAGGCCCGTCGAGAAATCCCATAACCTCTGGAATTTCGTGCGGATTGAGTGTAAACTTTTATCATCGTAAAAGTTAACGCGCGCGCCTCGCACGAGACTAGGTCAAGTCGATAAGCATCCGCCGGATTGATTCGCTTCCTCGGGAACCTTAGGCATCGAGTTTATTCGCGGAGATAAGCCTGCGATGTTAACTCCGCATCCTTGAGAAAACCGAAATGCACTGTTGCACTGTGTGAAACAGGTTGATTGCAGTCAAGCGAACTTTGCCGGGGAATATTGAGAGGCAGTAACGACCTAATGAACCTGCAAATGCATGTATACGAGTTAACTGACTAAGGTAATATCTTAATTTATGAATGTTAGGATGTAAACTTTCTTGGTGTAATGGTTGTCATTGGAAATTTTCGACTATTCCTATTTTTAGTACTTGAACGGTTAATTTGGGAGACAAGGCGCATACGTGCAGCCTTTGCTATTTCCAGATATACGTGTTTGAAGTTTCGAAATTACACGGATCCATATGAAGGGAAGAAAGTTCAAACTGACTTCTTGATGCTTAAGAATTGGAATTTGGGACCTCTCACAGAATATGCACTAAGATTATACTTTTACTTGAAATCATTAATGCCTTATTTTTTTAAGAAAAAACTGCACTTATTGCGCCCTGTCCTTCTAGCCCTTCATTTGAAGAAAGGCTTAACCGCGCCAAAAGTTAAGTTGCGAGAAAACATGAGAAAATTTAATTCCTCTGACAATGTTTAATATTCCTATTCGAGAAATGAACCTATGTTCTACATACAATCCGTAATAAGATAAGTCACACGGGCAGAGTTGGAAAAATTGGGGAAGAAATGAAAAAGTTTAAAATTTTTGTGGAAGCGCCTTCCATGTACAAAACTGTTTAGCACTATTTTTTTAAGCAGTATTATGACGGTCAAGTGTAGATTTCAAGTTAAACGACAATTTTAAAAATCATGACGCGTGCCCCTATGGTTTCTATCGGCCCATCCGAAATTCATATCAAATTTGACTCCGTGTTACCATAAAGCGCCACGATTTTTGGCTAATCAATAATATCATCTAGGTAACTGCAGTGGAAAACTAATGGCACATAGGTTGCTTTTAAACGAATCTATGAAAATGACGATTCCTCACTGTATGATGTAGTCCAATTACACGTCCAAAAATATGTCTTTCAAAGAGCAAGAACTCCACCTAACATGAAAAATATCCTATTTTTAGGATGACAAATTACAAAAATAAGAATAAAATAACCGCGGTTCAGATGAGACTTATCAATTTTCGTTGAATTACTTATAATTGGGATCCGAAAAATTTCTCTGCAAATTGCCTTATCGCAGGAATCAGATGTCGAGATTAACATTAAATTTATGGCGAAGGAGATTGATGCGAAAAACGGCGAAAGGTCGTGGGCAGAAAATTGTGAATCCTCATGATTCCTATTTCCGACCACTTGATACCAATTAATCCTATTAACTTGCCGTTTGAGTTTTCTCCCCTGTTACGTACCTACTGACGAGCCAATTCCCCCCAGGGTCTTTTTTACCCCTTCACCGTTCAAAAAAGTTCTTATCGGAAAACCGCAGCCGTCTCAATTAGTTTTTTCTCGGAAAAAGTAAAGATGGCATCGTCAGATGTTTGACAAGGGTTTTGCGGACGACGTAACGATGAGATGCGGAGTCTGTAGTTGCCGCGTTGGATTGACTTCGAGAGCTTCGACTTTCATTTTGTTATTTAATTTTGTTTCTGTTTCTTGTGCGAGTTGAGGAAATGACAAGACCTCATAAATCTTTTTTTATTATTATTATTATGTTTCGAGAAAGAGCTACTTCGTTGCGAAAATGTGAGGGATTTCAACGAATTTAAAGAAATCAGATAATGGAAGTATAGAATCACCGGTTTTTCTGGTGATCAGAAATCACCGGAAAATCTCGGTGATTGTAACTCGTTTCAGGTAAATTTGTCGTGTTCAGAAAAAAACAGGCTAAAAACCCCACTACAAACACTGTAAAGTAACCGGAAATTTGTATATCGTCACTATCCGGCAAAAATATCACAAGCGCCATGTGACGTTTAAAAAATTTCCGCCGCCATTTTATTACTATACAGAGAAATATTTGGTTGAATCTATTTGAAAATTTCACTGAATTTTATCGGCACTCCGAGGAAAATTCAGTGAAATTTTCGGACAGCTTTGCTGGACAATATCTCGGTAAAAAAATAAAATGGCAGCGGAAATTTGTCAACGTCGATAGTCATAGAAAAGGAGCGTTAGATTAGAGAAAAGTCAAATGAAATAATCATTCCTTATCAGCTTATGAGGGTTAATTTAATTGCATTTTGCAAAACGGAACCACTAGCATTGCAATGATGCTAAGATTGTGCAACTTCATCTTTTGCAATAAAATTGCGGAAATCGTGAAAAACTATGAAATTTAAATGGTAATTTTTGTCTTAAATTTACAGTTCTTAGCGAGTAAAATAGAAACTATTAATGGATAATCGGGTTTTTCCTCAAAGACAAAAGAAGTTGCACAATCTTAGCAACATTGCAATGCTAGTGGTTCCTTTTTGCAAAATGCAATCCAATTCTGCATTATTTGTAGTAGAAAACACACTAAAAAATTCCATCAAAATTCTATCCTCTCAAAATTTGAATTTAATCGCGGCATACTTGTCGTCACTTTAAAATTGTGAAAAGTAACAAACCAAAGTGGCAACAATATAGGACAGGGAAAAATTATTAGAGTCAAGAAAAACTGGATGATATGAGATTTATTTACCCTTTTTTAAGCTCGGTGGTTCCAATTAAACGGAATGAAAAATAACAGAAGAGGGATCGGAGCCTGAAAAAACCCGGGAACATTGGAAAATTTAATGATTCAAAGAATGGAGGCGACCTTTCATCTGCCTCCAGCTTTTTCCTATCGGATTATTCGTTATTTTCAAACAGGTCATTTTTAAGACTTGGTAATGGGGGAATCATTTTCTCTGGAAGCAGCGCGGCGAAAGATTGATGAGATTTACGGATGCCAACTTCAACCCTAAACTTGGAGACGAAAGAAGTTGTTTCTTTTTAGAATAATGATGCCTGATCTATTGCTGTAACTCTTAATTACCATACTCTAAGTTCGGGACCGGAGGTACAGAGGTACAATGAGTGTATTTTTCTTTATTCTCGTTGGGTAATTTGAGGATTTATTTGCAGTGAATACGTATCAACTTTGGAAAGCTGCTAAGATATATGCAACTTAGATAATAATTTGTAGAAAACAAAATAAACTTGTTATGCGAAAAAAGTAAATATGAGGCAGATTTTTTTTTTTAAAATAAACTCGACTTTGAGTACTTAGACCAGAGCCGGATTTACCTACATGCCGCCCATGGGCCGCCTGTATTTTTCCGCCCCTTTCTTATTTGTTTTGAAACATCCATTCATCGTATTTGACAGTGGTTCGACGTATCGTTTGGTTCAAAACAGTAGAACATAACCTCGAACAAAGATTTTAGGATTTATTTTGGAAAAGCTGAAAATGAGAAAATTCCTAACAATTTCACTTTTCATTGCCATTTGGTACTCGAGAGAATAAAAATTCAATCACATAAGACCCGTTACCACAGATTTCTAAATTGACTTCTGAGGCTGTGGTTTCATATTGAACCAATCGATATCAATATAATGTCACCTGTGTGATCTGTCGAATACGATCTATAAAAACCATCAAGTGAACGCGCCGGTGGGGGAGGGGTGTATAAGACGCGTTTACTCGTGTTGGGCACATTTTTTGTAAAAGTCCTGTCAGCACTAACAAAAGTTCAGTTCCGTAAACCCATCCCTGTTCGGACAAGGCCTTCCATTTATAAAAAAAGAACGAACAAATTATGAAAGAACCAACATAAATGTACTTAAAAATTTTAACTTCCACCGCCGCGCCGACCGCACTGTGTTGGCGCAATGTGTGAGGTATTCATGCAGTCTTGTAGGCGCTATGCGTTTCACGCCGACCGCTGCTGACCACACTGTTGGCGCAATGCGTGAAGTATTCATGTAGTCTTGTAGGCGCTATGCGTTTCAAGCCGACTGCTGCTAACCGCAGTGTGTTTGACGCAATGTGTGAAGTATTCATGCAGGCTCGTAGGCGCTGATATGTGTCACATGCCGACCGCCGCGCCAAGGGCTTGTCCTTTTCATCTCAAGTCCTCCCCGCGCCGCTCCGTTCCAGGTCAAATTGCGTGTTCGGTTTCTCTCTTGACTCGACTAACTCAAGGTATTGTCTCTTGAATCACCGAAAGACGACACAATTAGAAATTACTATACTTTTACTCTCGGAAAATGAGAGATTGTGTCGCCTTTTCTCGTTCGTAATTTATTTTCTGAATCCGATTATTTTCTCTCATTTTTGGATACCTACATTCAAAAAGATTGCAAAATTTGCCGCCCCCTAAATTTTGCCGCCATGGGCCGCGGCCCATGAGACCAACCCCTTAATCCGGCCCTGACTTAGACTTTGCATTTGCTCGGCAATTAATGATATCACAGCAATCTTCGCGTGACAGTGCAGCGCTAATGCGTACTTTTTTCACAAATTCTTGGAAAGTAACGTTGCTGCTTCTGTGAGCCGTCATATTTGTCGCAGAAAACAGCGGCAATGCCTGTACGATTACTATAATCGAAGCATGCGGCTTGCACGGAGGTAAAGCCCGCCGCTGCATTGCCGTGCTAAGAAAGAACGCCGTATGAACATCAGGGAGTTGCCACTTGCTTTCCTGACAAAATAAGAATTTTCTGCACTGAAAAAAATTGAATGTTGATTTAGCATTTTCACACTATTAAAAAAATGTGCAACAAGTATCAAACGCCGATTTTGATTTTTTTTTTTTAAAAAAATGCTAACTCAACGCTGAATTTGTTCATTTATCGTGGACGTAATTAACGTATTATTTTTTATTGTAAAATCAGCAATAATACTTATAGCACATTTTTTAACAAAATGCCAAACCAACATTCAATTTTTTCCGTGATGAGAAACTAGCGCATTATTTTACCCCAAATTTTCAGAGGATTTTAATATGAATTCCATTTTAAACATTTCGTCACCTTCCGGCCAAAAGATCACAAGCGCCATGGGACGTTTCAAAATTTCCGCCGCCATTTTATTTTTTTCCTGAGAAATTTTTCAACGAAGCTGTCCGGAAATGTCACGAAATTGTATTTGTGCTGCCGATAAAATTCAGTGAAATTTTAAAGCCGATTCAACCGACAATTTCTCTGCAAAATATTAAAATGACAGCGGAAATTTTTTAAAGTCGCATGTAGCTTGTGATATTTTGGCTGGAAGGTGACGATTTGAAAAGTTTAAAGATGATGAGTTTAAAATTGATTATATTACCGGGAGAAATATGGCAACATTCGAGTGTTCATACGTCGTTTTTGTAAAGCACAGAAGTACAGATGAGTCGGAGGCTGGAGACAGTAATTTGCCGGCGCGAAGGAGAGTTAATTGAAAAAAGGCGGCCGGCAAATCGCGGCGGCGGAGATTTTATTTTCGGTTTCGTCTTGGGGTGTCTCGTAAACTGGAGCCGAAGCGCGGGGAGCCCGGGAAAACAATTAGGCGACCGCAAACGGAAAATATGAAAAACAAATGAGATGCGCAGACGCGAATCGCTGGCAAGGGAGCCGCCAGCGGTGGTGTCAGATGATTAACCTGGGATTCATGCGAATGTCACCGTCCCAGAAATGTAAAATATCATGAAATTTATGTGCGTGAAATTTTATGAAATTTTGTGAAATTTTACAAATTTTTTTGAAACTCTCGGGGAGACATTCGGAAGGCCAAGAAACGCCTAGAAACAGTGATTCTAGGTTTTGAACTTTTTCACCCCAAGCCTGAAACATGCGCACATTTCAAATGTTGATGGGAATGGACGTAGGGAATGCACATGGGAAAAATCCGGAGCTTAGGATATCGATGACAATCTTTTTCTATAGATGTTATACACTGAAAACAATTGCTAAAAAAATTGTTCCGAATGAAACCAACATTTTTTCGGATTTGAAGAATAAT
Source organism: Bemisia tabaci (assembly GCF_001854935.1). NCBI lineage: Eukaryota > Metazoa > Arthropoda > Insecta > Hemiptera > Aleyrodidae > Bemisia > Bemisia tabaci. The sequence goes on along the minus strand of NW_017547141.1, from coordinate 674,475 downwards.
TTTTTGAGGAAAAAGCATTTTGCTTATTGAAATATACCTTTTGAGTGAAAACATTTTCTTTTTATTAAACTTTTCCTCCCTTGAATTCAAGGAAATGCAATTTCGTCATTAATGACAACTCCAATTTTCTTCTCTTATTTTTTTCTCGCCTGCCAAATTTTCTTCACCTAAAAAATAACTTATTTTCATTTATGAACGGCCCCCAACATTTCTGCTCGTTTCCTTCTGTCAAAATAATTAAATAGTGCTTTTTCGATGTGCTCTTCGGCCCGATTATTGAAACTTTGTCGGCCCGACACGACAAGACATAGCCCTATCTAAACCATGAAATGTCTCGCAATTCGACGTCTTACCGGGCTGCTTTAAACTCTCAATAATCGGACCGCTGGTATGAATAACTCATATTTGAGTTTTTTTCAAAACAAAGCTTCATTTCCCCTAAGTCAACTCCTTCAATATGCATTTTTGGGGGGATTGATAGGGGGGCAAATCCACTTTCAGACCCTAAAAATATTACGAGAACGTGTTGAAAACGACAACAGAGCACGGTTCGGGGAATAAGACTTGATAATTTGAATTCCAGACTCCGGGACGGTGGCGGGGCTGAGTATTAAGTTGAGCTAATCTGTTGGACCGCATTCGTCCCCGTCATTTGGGTCCCCCGGGCCGGATGCTCTGCGGCTGCGGTCGGTGCGGCACCGCGCGGCCCGGCCGGCGTGTGTGTGCGTGCCGCATCTCCGTCCGAGGGCCGCGGCCGCCGCGCCGTTCCCACGGGGCCCGCGGCCCCGGCCCCACTGAAAGCGATGCGGCCCCGGCCCCGACCGCGGCCGAATTCAATTCTTAATGGGCTTGCGATACGCTCTCACGTCATAACGAGCTGTCGTCGGGCTCGCCCAGGAGTCGCGCGGGACACGGGACACTCCCCTCGGACCCCCCCCCCCCCCCGCTCGACCCCCACTCGCCCCCCGTCGCGGCAGGTGTGAAGCTACGGGTGAATATGTGCAGTTCCGTTTTGGACTTCATCACCCAAGCCAGTGCTGCCATTTTAGTTTGCCGAAGATTCCGGGGTTCCCGGAATCAATGCCGATTTCCGAAAGTTCCGAGGAATTCCGGTATTGTCAAAATTTCCGGGGAAATATTCCGAGATACGTCCGGAATTTCGTTCCGCAGATCGTCAAATTCGATCAAACAATTGTCAAATTTGATCAGATGGACGTATTTATGCTAAAATTATGTCTCACGCAAACCCTATGCACATAGCTCCTTTAATCATATACATGTCCAAATAATCGGTCAAACTGATGAAAAACCTGGAGATTCCGGAAAAATTCCGAAAATAGCTGAATTTTCCGGAAATTCCGAAAATTCCAAGGCATTGCAATAGTTCCGAAATTTGGAATTATTCCGGGAAATGGCAGCACGGACTGATGCCGCTCTTACCGACGAGGAGGAAAGAGGGCGGAGACGACGAGATTGGCCTGGCGGTCAGCGTGTTTGATTTGAGGTTGATGCATCCTGGGTTCGATTCGCGTTAGTGGCGGTGCAGTTTCATGGAAAGACGAGTAAATTTCACGCGGTGTTAACACCTGAAGAACTTAGAGCATGAATTTGAACAACCTTTCTCTTAAGTCACAACACTCAACTACCTAAAAATTCCGTTCGATAATTAGAAACAAATTCAAGGTTGCTTCATTGGCCCCCGCATCAAAACCCCACAACATCCTAAAAATCAAAAAATGGTGAATAATGCGTTTGAAACTTACTGGTCTTCGACCTGTACCGTCTGATTCCATAGATTAGGAAACTCACCTGAAACAAAAAAAAAGAGACACTTCAGAAAAGAGGAACTATGATCAAACATAATAAACTGGTCATAGAAAACATAAGTCACCGAGCGAGCGTAAAAGGAATCAAGTCAAATTACGATCGAACTTAGGTATTTTGGACGGTTGAGGCCCCGATCGAGAAATCCGACCACTTCAGTTGACAGAACTGAATTTCATATCGGTAAACCGGTAGTTCGGTTCATTAAACCAAAGCCTCAGTTCACCAAACCAAAAAATCAAATCACAAACATTTTACCTTTAACTTTTTTTTCATAAACATTAATTCAATATAATCTCTCCGGAGAAGTGATATACAATTGCTTTAACATAATATGAGGTAAGCGATGAAATATCAGGGTATTTTCATTTATACTTAAGTTAGGGTGAAGTAAGTATGATCGGACGACCAGAAACTATGAATTGAGCATGGTCGGATGACCAGGAACTATGAAGGGAGTATAATTGGATGACCAGGAACTATGTTGAACTTTTCTAAGTCAACTTTCGTGATCTAAAGGAAATTCAAAGAAAATTTTGACGCTGTTGCCAAATTCTCTCAATAATGAGAAATTAAATCGTAAATTAGGCAACGTGGGCGGAAGTCGGTATAAATCGGTCCAATTTACGTCGACGTTGATCAAGCTCTTAAGTGGATACAGGAGAGTAAGGATGCTAAGAAATGCTGAGTGGATTGGGCAGTGGGGCCAATAGATGAAAGGTTAGTTCTCGCGAAGCCTGTTTACGAGCGCACTCCGAGTGTGTGAACGCAGCGGCTCATCAACCGTGCATTCTCGAGAATCGACGCATATCTAACGTGTGTGTTGTCAGGTGTGGCCGACGAACAGTCGAAAGGTCGGCTAGGATTTGAAAATTCGTCTAAATATGACCATACTGCTGACGCGTCTAATTGACTACGCCAACCTGACCGAAAATCCATCGCGCCGGTGTTGTCAGGTGAACGAAGTGGGTGATCCTTATCAAAAGGGCTGATCATCAGTCATTACCATCAGCCAAGGAGGGAAAAACTTTGGGGGATCGAACTTTGGTTCACGTGGGGCACAGAAGAGATTTGGTCAGGGTGACCGAAGTTTTCAGTTATAAGGACAGTACTTAGGTCCGAAACTTTCGATGAAAAATACGAGTCTCATTGTCGCTGATGAAAATTTCGATTGCCCCCTTGGGTCCACCTATCAGAAAAACTATCACTTTTCTCGAGGGTTCTCTGAAAATGAAGAGTTATAAAAAATCGGTAATTTTATTTTAAAAAGAAAGAAAAAGGCAAAATAATCTCTAACGTGAGAGAAAGAAAAACGAGAGGAAAGAAGAAGATTCTACCTCCATCTATTATAGGGCCATATATCTTAAAATATCATACGAGATCTATCAATGTATAAAAAGACCTTGTGTTTCATTTTTAACCCACAAACAGATTGAAGCCGAGCAAATAAAATAGGATTAATCCAAAAAAGGTTGTAAGAACTAAACCGAAAAAAAAGATGCTGATTTAACATTCGGGATGTAAAAAAGTGTGCGACAACTCGCAAAACGCTGAATCAACCGTCGCAGTAGCTAGTTTTACATCTTAACATTGCTACAGTAACTGCAGTAGCGGTTGATTCAGCGTTTTGTGAGTTGTTGCACTTTTTAAAATCCAGAATGTTAAATCAGCACCCTTTTTTTCGATGAAAACCCCAGTTGTTTTAAAACTGATTTTTAGCACCTCAAGTCTCATCACTGTGGTAGATGCTACCGAGGAAGCATGAGGCTGGTGGTCACGGCTTATACGGCGGGCCCCGAAGTTGGATCACCGACTTCTAGCTCCAGCTACTGGAGTGGGTAAATTATTCCGCTTGTCAATCAGTCATCGGATAAAGCCGTCACCGCTCTTCCATACATGCATGAGCCGTGAGTAAGACTTACTGTGCTATCGAGCTGTTTCCTCATTTTGCCCCCCCCCCCCCCCCCCCCCCAAATAACCTATCCGAGTTGGTTAGGTTGTCAAACTCACCGATTGTGAGTTAACGGATAGGAGGGGTAGCAAATTGGCTGTGGGCGCATGCGGTGAGTCTTCGCCTGATTTCTCCCGAGGATCTGAGGCGAATATCAAAACGGACACATCTCAGGGATGAAAGAAGATGCGGGTCATTTGCTCGTAAAAGAATCGTGTCCGGATGGTGGAATCTTGTGGTGGGAAAAGATACTAAGATCCGTCAAAAAATCAAGCTCTCTTTACGAATAATATTAACGAATATGCGGCTTTTTTGAAGTGCAAGGTGAGCAAAACGATCCTTTTTCCTCCGGACACGTGCCACGCACAACTTCTCAACTGATTAAAAGTCCTGATTCTTTGCTTAACCCAGATCCATAAACATTTGCTTTCAAATTTTTCATTTTTAACTTAAAGAAATTTTTCTCAATGAGGATTTTCGTTCAACAACGTGAAATCTCAATGAAGATTTTCGTTCACCAACGTGATAAACGTACCTAAAAGTTCTAAAGATACCTACTTACTCTTCTCACAATTGGACTATTTCTGCCGAACGGAACCAGAGACAGGTGGAAAAGAAGGGGTGGGCTAATCGGTCAAGAGCCGTAAAAATGAATAGGAATCATAAAGCGCCGGTGACGTCAGCGCGACGACGGAGACGACGATCCGTGGGTCTGAGTCTTTAACTCATGAGCCCTGTCCACACTGCTCTTGTCAAATGCCCATGGCTCATGAGTACCGCATTCAGTTGGCACATAGTTCCGTGTGACAGAATGTAAAATGCCGTTTTTACATTTCTCCAAATTCCCACTGTTACATTGTTTCTTAAGCAGCCTTCTAGAGCACACCCCATCTTTTCCACTCATCTGTAGTTCCGTTTGGCAGAAATACGTCCAATTGATTTAATTTTCATCCTTTTTCTGAGCCTTCAAGGTTCAAGCGTAGCAATTTTCCCCATCACGTCTAATTAAGCTAGACAGAGACAGATTATTTTGGCCGGATCAGTACCAATAGTAGCATCTACTTTCTCGCTGGGTTCGTTCAACTTGGAGAGATGCTGTATACACGCGCGGAAAACTTTGATTTTTGTTTCCCGCTGTTTGGTGGTTGCTGGGTTGAGATTTATGGCCCTTTGTTTGCATCGACTGGGAGAGGCTTTCTTTTAAATGAAAGGCCGTTCGGTTTCGACAGGCGAAGCCCTAAATTATTTAAAAGGCGCCGAGCAGCAAAGGTCTCAAAAGCTCTCGCGGAATTAGTGTCCCCTAATTAATTACTTAGAGGTCTTCGGTTACGCGGCCGGTAAAAATATTGGTGGGGCGGCCGAATGCTTGAATGTTAATTTACTGAACACGATTCGGGAAAATGGAGAAAGAAAGGGGTTTTTCGGTTTCGGAATTTATTAATGAGGTTTTTGAAACGTTTAGGGCCCTGTTGCCAGGTTGAAGTTTCACAGCGCAGGATGAAAATACGAATCAAACATAAACATTTGTCTCTCGTTCAAACTTGCCACGCACATGACTGCTCGACAGAGATAAATTGTGGAAAAAGCTATAAGCTGTCCAATCAATGGTCAGGTTATGCGACAGGAGTTGAATTGTTTATGGACATCAACGCTCATTTTGATTCATGATGGCTGGTGAATGTTGCCTCGATTAGTTTGCAAATGAAATGTATGATTTGAAAGATGTTAGATTAGCCGAATTTGAGTAAAAAAGAATGAACTCCAATTTTTGAATAAAACGGAGAGGAAGAAGAATAAGAATATGGAGAAAAAAGTTCGGAGCTGACTAAAAAGAAAACATATCCTCATACCAACGGTGGTAATTAGGAATTAGGTGGAAAAATGCAGGTCATCGATGACCCAATGGGATTGCGGAAAACACCAATCTCGCTGTCCGAAGTTGTGACAGATTAAGTAGAATTTGAAGACATATTTTTAAAAAAAATTAAGATCTTCGGGGGTAAACTGAAATATTTCTACTGAAATATTTCTACAGAAATTTAAAACACATTAGGAAAGTTTTTCGTAAAATTTGAGGAACTTTTTAATTTAGATGTTCGTATGAAGTCATAGACAGCGGAAAAGGTTACTCTGGGCCTGAATTATACCATTGACCAATCAGAAAGCGAGATGACCTCTTACTTGATGCGTAATTTGATCGCGAACGTCAGTCATTCATTGATATCAACAAAATGAAAGTTGAAATCGTCTAGCGGAGTTTTGCTCCCATCGCCATAGTATTGAATCCATCTTTCAGGCAACATGGGAGAAAGAGGACCGGTGCTGTGTGATGCTGGGTGAACGACGACGCTTCGGAACCGGTTTCTAGGCCGCGATGACATTCGAAAAAAAATCGGATGTGTAATTGAGCCACTCTTGTGCCTACTGTGAATGTGGTAGGCCTTTTCCGTGATCTCCCCGAGGGCACCCTCAACAAGATAGCGCCCGACCCCATTAATTTTTTCGTCCAACTTGCCCGCTTTCTGTAGCTATTCTGCTCCCAAAATTTACTCACGTGGGAATTATGGATAAGTTTACCTAAAATATTTTCCTCTTGCCTCAGTGGGACTGACCACTTTTTACCGTGAACAGATGCACTATTTTTGGGCGTTCTTGCTGTTATCCAACACACGGCTAAATTTAAGATCGTTGGGCCCATAGGTGAAATATGTGGTGCGGGCCCCTAAAAGTGCACCTCCTCGGGGAGGGGGAACTTAATGGTGAACTTCCCTTGTAGATGGGGTCCGGGAGGGCTCCCTTGTTGGAACTAGAAATTTTAACCCCTCTGGAATGCAATTTGAGGCTTTTCTGGCACACAATATGTGATAACAGAAGGGAAAGGGCCTACCATAGACTTGAATATGAATATTGGTCTATGGGAATCTATAGAGAACGCAATAGTAGAAAAAAAATTAGAAAGCTTACGTGCAGGGAGAAGGGAAAAAATCAACCATAATTATGCGGAAAATTGAGATAATCTCCGAATTTATATTTTGACCGCCCGATTATTTGGCCTACATTGTTGGTGCGGAATATCAAAAATAGATTGCTTCTAAATGAACCACATTTAGCAGAAAGGAACCGAGCCACATCAGTCATCGTCTTTGACTGGCGGTTTAATTTTTTAGAAGAGAACGTTTGTGCTGATTCTTTTGAAAATTTTAAGGAATTTGCTTTGAACTATGCAGAAAACTCACTAAAATTTGCACATAATTCGCACGATATCTTACATCTAAAAAACTAGGTTGCCCAATTAAATTTTTCAATAGCTCATGTTGCTTAATTCCTTTCTGTTTAACGCGGTGCATAAATATAAGTTTACACAATATCATCAGGAGACTTCAGGTGAGGTATAAGAGGGGGAAGGGTCTTCCCCTCCATGTAAAAGCGTAAGTTAAAGTTCTGCAAAGTTCCTTTCCCGATTCCCTTGATTCCTAAGCCGCGCAATTGCATATTAAAGGTGTCTACGAAGCAACATTCAAGAGATGAGAGCCGGCGAGAAGCAGCGGCGAGGTAAGAATGATCGATTATCGATATTTCCCCATTTAAAGCTATGATAAAGAATCGATTATTAAGGTGTTCGTTGCGTACAACCAGTTTATCGATCCTTTTCCATAGGTTTATATGACGGATCAATCGATATATCGCAAAGCGTGCGAGAAGTAACGCAAATGGGCGGAGAAGCCCTCAGCACCCACCAACCAATTCGCATAATGTGCGTTTAATTATTATTAATGCAGGCAGACGCCGCGCCGCACCGACTGGGATGCAATTACAATGGCGGGAACACCATTGCATCGCACCGCGCCGACATGCTGACATATTAGCGAATTAAAACGCACGATTCCCCCCGCAACCCCCCCCCCCCCATGCTGCGGTTTAACTGAGCAGGGGATGCGCAAGGTGTACACGAGGGTAGAGGGGGGGGCTGAGGAAGGGGTGCGTATTCGCAAGGGCGGCTACGCATTGTGTCACACAGCAAAAGCTAGCTCCGTGTTGCCGAGTTCTCGGTGGCGGGGGAGGGGGGGGGGATCCGCCAATCATCTATTAGTCGTCGAAAGTTTTTAAAGTATACACTGAAAATAAAACTCTCGGTATTTTTACCAAGGTCCGTTGGTACCTTTACCATCTCACTTTTTTTTACCAATTATTGGTAATTTTACCAAGACAGACTGGTAAGCGTACCTAAAAACCGGTATTTTTACTGTTTTTTCGGATAAGAATACCACTTTTATTGGTAATCAATTCCCGGTAACTTTGCCATTTTATCCCGGTAATTTTACCACAGTCGATAAAAAATATTGGCGTATTTACCAAGGTCCAGTAAAATTACCGAGAAAGTTCAACAATTTTACCGAGATTTCTCGGTAAAATTACCAATTCCATAAATGGTGATTTTACCAAGAAAAAACTGGGATCTAATAGAACCCTGAATTCTTGGTAATTTTACCCTTTTCTCAGTAAATACACCGAGATTTTTTTTCAGTGTATTTTTTCCATGCTAAAAGTGACGGCCGCGTTCGCTTTGACTCTGAATGTGATCATTCGATAATCTTAGGATCGTGTTCGATAGTCGCTCCCTCAGGAGCTGCTTCCCTCAAAAGGCCCAGTATGATTTACGAAGTTTTCTAAAGTTCGAAACTGACCATTGTTTTGTTCTTCTGGGGATCACAACCGAAGTCGCATACATAGATTTCAAGAAACAAGCACAATTTTCACTAATCGATAAATTTCAATTAAATTGTTGCCTATTTAGAGTTGCGGTAACAGCCGTAATATTCACGTAAATCTACGTTTCTTAGAATTTTAGGGGAAAAAATTGCGAATTTCCTTAGTAACCTCGTAAAAAGTACAATAGTTAATACTGCAAGCGTACAGTTAAGACAAAGCAAATACAAAATTAAAGGGAAAAATATTGAATGTTAAACAGTAAGAATGGCTTGCACTTGTGCAATGTGAAACTAAGTACGCGTAGTTTTTACGTCGTCGTGCCTTGCAGGCATTACTCATTAATGCTAAAAAATAAAAAATAAGAGAAAAATAAAAACCGTATAGAAATAGACTCTACTCGAGATATGCATAGGTGCGCACTTCATTATGTTGATTTTCAAGAGCACTCTACGGAAATATTGTGACAACAGCGTTAAAGCACCCCTTCCGAATGTTCCCTCTCGGAGGGTTATGCACTTTGTGCTCGAGCCCATAGCCAACAATTGACTTGACTATCAAGGGCGGGGGTGGGGGAAGCAAGGGAGGAAAGGTGGAGGGGGTGAGGGCCACGTGGCGCGTAATGCATTTCGCGGTAACTTATGGACCTAATTTTTCTCCCATTGTCGCGGTAAGCCCTCGCTCGTCATTCTCACTGTCTCCAACGCTTGACACGATTCTGACAGCAAAATAATGATCCTGGCGTAAGTTCATCATTCGCAGCTACTCAGATCCAACCCCCACCCTCCATGCCCCTCGTGCTTTTAGTTGGAGGGATGAGCTGAATTTCGCATGGAAAGTTTTGTAAGTTTCGACGATACGTGCGAGCAAGATTTTTAGAAACATTGATCATGGTAAAATCGTTTTAAGTGTTATCTGAAAGACTGTTCGTTCATAAACTTTGAACACTTGGTAAAACTAAATAAATTTTGTGTGAGAGAATAGACGAAAAGATATAGTTTTAAAAAAATATAAAAACGAATTTCAATATTTCTCATAAAAAATTTGACGCACAGAAAAACAAACCAAGATGGGTGTTACTATTACCGATAGATTCGAAACCTTGGTTCGTTTCATAGCTCGAACTGACTGATAGGAATATATGTTAACGGATATAATTCGGTTTATTATGGATCCCTTCAAATCATTAGAAAACACTGCCACAAACCTCGATAAAGTTGCAAGCATGATTCGAGTTCAACAGAGAAAGGCTAATACAAATTGGATTGCATTTTGTAATTTGGTACTACAATATTTGACTCAGTTTGAGAGAGACGTATGATACCATTAGTTTCCCTATGCTTATGAGTGTTTGTACCGATGGTTCCAAATTGCAAACTGCAGTCCAATTTTCATTGCAACCAAGTCAAACAAGTAGGTACATCAAAATCTCCTGCCGAAAAATCAAAATGAGAAATAAAATTAAGAATGCATCAAATATGAACTTAAGTTCATTTTTTACACTGACAATGAATTTTGCGGGAGAGGGAAACTTTAAACCTCCTGATCTCCTAAATGTGACTTGGCTAGATTCAGTCCATTTACATAATTTACGTAGACTATTTGGTCTTTATTCTTCTGATTTAACTTTCTCACTACAAAATTCCGAAAAAATCAGCCCAAGTGTACATTAGTGAAAGAAAAACTCAATTCATTTGAGTCTGGGCGAACAAGTTCTCTCGCACTTGATGAAGAATCCATGTCTAACATTATTGAACTACCGAACGCCGTAGAAGAACGCCGTATGAGCATTCTACAGTTGCCAAATTTCTTATGATAAAACGTTTATTCTTGAGGGGAGTTTCGCATATTTTTCCTTGAAATTCTCAGGAATTTCATGTGAAATTTTGAACATAATTATCTGAAAATTGGAAGGGAAACGATCTTAAGTTAACCAAGAAATTCGTGTTTTATCAAAGGAAATTTGGCAACGTCTAAAGATTCATACGTCATTTTTCCATAGCACGACAGTACAGAAAAGCATGTCGTGCTTGACAGTCGGACTAAGTGATACGAATTCCTCATTATACGCCGAAGACAGGTCCGCGACCTTCTTCGGTTGAAAATAATATTTAAAAACATTATTTTTCCTCACAAATGATGTCACGACATATTATCTTGTCATAAAAGATTTATTTTATAATTTCAGCAACTCTCGGTTTCGATTCTCGAGGCGAACCTTTAAAATTGCGAGGAAACAGAGCAATCTCGGTGACATTTTGCTAATGACGAAAAATTAGACGTATTTATGTTAAAAAGAACTATGTCTCACTTAAACCCTATACACATAGTTCCTTTTAGCGCAAATACGTCCAATAACTCGGACGGCATTTTTAAGTAATTACATAAGAGTCCGTTCAAGATTAGATCCAGCTCGTGTCTTGCCACATAGGTCATGAAACAATAAAAAAGTTATGATTATCTCGCGTAGTTATTGCTGCCGCGTGAGGACCGAGGAGAAAGGGACATGAAAAAAGAAGACAAAAACCCACACACGGTCGGAGGCGGAATCAGGAGAAAAAAAGAACGGACGGGGGAAATATTTCAATTAGGAATGATTAATGGTCAAACGCGAGAGCGGAGTGATTTTGTACAAATATTAGGCATTTGAATATCGCGTGCCGAAGGGGACGGAATCAATTATTTTATGATGAATTTCTTCTCGCTTCGTCTGATCCATATTCTAGCTTAACCTACACAAGAAAAAAAGTGACTCGATTCTAGTAGAAATCGTCACCTCCCGGCCATAGTACAGTATCACAAGCGCCTTGCGACATTCCAACATTTCCGCAGTTAAAATGTGTTTAATTTTAAGTTAATTTTCAATTAACAATTAAGTCTAGCTTTTAAAGATATTTTCATAAATCTAAAGTGTTTCCATGTACTATTATTTAAAGTACTAATAAAAAAAAAAAAAATTCCAAAATTCCCCCCGCCATTTTATTTTTTTACAGAGATATTGTTGGCTGAATCTGTTTGAAAATTTCACTGAATTTCATCGGCAGCATAAAGAAAATTCAGTGAAATTTTCGGACAGCTTCGCGTTGAAAAATGTCTATGTAAAAAACTAAAATGGGGGTGGAAATTTTTAAACGTCGCATGGCGCTTGGGGATACTTTGGCCGGAAGGTGACGATGTTCTTGAATTTGCCGCCAAACATAATTGGACTACATTTTGCAATTAGGAGTAAAACTTCCCAACTGTTCTCCTCAATTCAAACTTGATGCGTTTCTGTTAAATTGCGTCCACACACTGATGAAAATATTTGTGTTACTTTTGGTTAGCATAGGAAGTGAAATACAAATGAACACAAATTGTGTGTTGATTTTGGTACAGTTCGCGGTAACTTTAGCGCGAAAAACAGTAGAGGGTTTGGGAAAATGGATTCTTCCGATTGGGACGTTGGTATTCACCACTCGTTTTTTTTTAATTTCTTCGATAAAACTAGCTGACATTTTCTCTTGAAATTGTCAACCGAAGGCTAAGGATATTTTGTGTTTCACTTCCCGTATTAACCAAACTTTTGTGTTGATCTTTCTTTCTGTATATGTGAGTTGATTTCAGGGCCGGATTTACCTACTTGCCACCCATGGGCCGCCTGTATGTTGCCGCCCCCTCCTCATTCGTTTTGAAATATCAATAGCGGGAGAGAGATGCAGAAAACGCGTTTACTCGTGTTGGACACATTTTTTTACAAAAGCCCTGTTAACTAAAAAACACTAGCGAAAGTACACGGAACTTTGCGCGAAAGTTAAGTTCCGTAAACATATCTCTCTGTGGACGAAGCCTTCTATTCATAAGAAATGAACGAACAAATTATGAAAGAACACACATGAATGTAGTTTAATGATTTTAACTTCCGCCGCCGCGCCGCGCAAACTGCACTGTGTTTGGCGCTATGCGTGAAGTATTCCGACAGTCTTGTAGGCGCTATGCGTTTCACGCTGACCGCAGTGACCGCACTGTGTTTTATGCAATGCATGAAGTATTCGTGCAGTCTTGTAGGCGCTAATATGTATTACATGCCGACCTCCGCGCCGAGGACTTCTCCTTTTCATCTCAAGTCCTTGTCATCATTTTTCTCCAAGTCGCGCTTTTCCAAGCCAATTAAATTGCGTGTTTGGTTTCTCTCTTAACTCGACCAATTAAAGGTGCTGTCTCTTGTATCACCGAAAGCTGACAAAATTAGAAATTTCTATACTCTTAGGAAATGAGAGATTTTGTCGCCTTTTCTTGTTTGTACTTTTTTTTTTTCAAAATCCGATTTTTTTAAAAAAAAGTGCAAAATTCGCCGCCCCCTTGATTTGCCGCCATGGGCCGCGGCCCACGTGGCCACCTCCTCAATCCGGCCCTGGTTGATTTAGGAAGTTTTTAACAATGTTCAACAAGATCCGCATTACCTCTTGATAGGAAAACCTATCTTACGACGCTTTAGTGCTCATCCTATACGTAAAGGACCTCCTCCATCAATATCCCGGAACCCTTACGAATCAATTTTACGAGGCAGCTTTGGTGGCTCGGTTTGACCGGTTGAAATTTCAGGTCGAGAGGTACGAGAGGGCGCCTCGGGCGGATAGGCCCGAAATGCGATCAACGATTCGATATTAGAATATTTATGACGGACCGAAACCCGTTGGATGCCGTTAGAGCCACGGCAAGTCAACCAATGACACTCCTCGGGACGGATGCCCTCTTTATGACGCCTACTTTGCATAAGATCAAAACACAATGACATCCATCCATCCATTCAACCGGGGGCTGGAGCAAAAAACGCCGTAAAATTAATTTGCCGGCAGCATTTGCTCCTGAATCCGTCGTCTCCCGAACGAAGGAACTTAACTCCAATCCAAGGTTGCCAAATTGACTCCGACAATTATTTCACTGTACAATGGGCCTGTTGCACGCAAGAGATACAGCCGTGCGAATAGACTTTTTAGAGGTTAAATGACACGAAAATTACGATGGTCACATTAAAAAAGTCTGAAATACACTCCTTACTGCGCAATTTGCGTTGTTATGAACGCGCTTTTTCAAATTTTCCGCGTCTGGGGGCAGTTTTCTAACGGCAACTCGCGGCTATTTCCGGTCAACTAAAACTGACAACATAACCTAAAAATCGGAGCTCGTGATATCGTGAAATGAAATGTAGAAGGATTTCGTTGGATATTTAAAAGTTGATCAATTTCGTTACCACATAAAGCGTACATGGACCACTATAAGAGATCACGTTGGGTTTGTAAACAAACTGAAGGAAAAATAACAACAACAACGACTCGGCATCTTCCGGAAATCACCGAGCCCGCCGTTTGCTCGTTTCCGGTGATTAGAAAACTGCCCCCAGACGCAGGTTTGAAAAAGCACGTTCCTAACAACGCAAATTGCGCAGTAAGGAGTGAATTTCAGACTTTTTTAATGAGACCATCGTAATTTTCGTGTCATTTAATCACTATAAAGTCTATTCGCGCGGCTGTATCTCTTGCATGCAACAGGCCCATTCTCTGTATCTGTGTATCTGTACAATTTTTAACCAAAATTTAATGATTTTTGAATGAAATTGGAGGAAAAAGGAATGACATTTACAGATAGAAATGCCCAAGATTTTTCTGGTTAAAATACACTTCACGAAGGGAAATTTGGCAACATTGAAGTGAAGTTACGTTCTTTCGTGAGAAAAACGACGAATTCGTCAATGTCCAAGGATGTCGTTGTGTAACATTTGATCGACGTGCGAGAACCTGATAACAAAAGTAGCTTCTCAACGTATGCTGCTCCTTATTAACGAGTAGGTATTCGAGGGGAAAAAGTATTTTCGAATGATACGGTTCCTCGAAGTTTATCTGCTAATTGGGTTTTTGATGACCAAAAAAAGCCTCTCTCTGGGGAAAAATGACAGGAAAATTTTTTCACAGCATCCAATCGATGATACTGCGAAACTATACGTGTCTCGAGTTGCAACATTGTATTTGGACGTATTTATGCTAAAAGCAACTATGTGCATAGAATTTTCATGAAACATAGTTCCTTTTAGCATACGTATGTCCATCTGTGGACAGCCTGCCGTATTATTTTCCAAAGGATGTCCGAATATAATCAATTCCAAAATATTCGAGCGATTTCTTTCGAAATTTTCAAGAAATTTTGCACGGAAACGTTCTGTAACGAAGACATTTTGAAACGAAGCAATGAAGGTTTTCTCGTGTATTTCCCGCCGGAACATAAAATTCAAGCATGAATACACGGTGCTATGGTTCAAACATGCGATCGCAAGTATTCAACAGCTTTGCGAGGACAAGAAAAGTCAAGGTTTAGACTACGAATCTTTTCAAAAAAGCGTGGAAGAATTTAATGCACTTTCCACTGTGTTAGATACAAAAATCTTGATTTAAAAAAAAATTGAGTCTTAAAACCTTGTTCGGAATTTGAGGTGTGGACATCGACCAACTTAAGTATCTGAATTTTATAAGGAAAAAAAGTAAGTTTTTTTTTTGTTGTTCTTTTTAACAGTTCCTCCAAAAACCATCTTATGAATTCGCAAAAATCCCAAAATTATGGAATTTTTGGGCATCTCTTCCCAGACTCATATGTTTCTGTAAGATAATCGCCAAAAATTAGCAGAGCTATTTTATATGGGTACAGTCAAACCATCATTTATCCTCCCTTCTAGTGGCATAATTCGATGCCCCTCTGACGTAAGAGCGCACTTCAAGTTCCCTTTGAGTCCTGTTTTACATATAAATCCATGCTTTCTGGGGCTCATGCAGAATTCGAGATACGCCCTTACATCGGAGAGGCGACGAATATTGTCTACTGGCTCAGTGCCTTATCTGGAAATGAGACGAGTGGCTGTCTCAGAAATGGATAATTTCCCGCCTCTATTCGCGGACTCTAATTGCTCGTTAATTTTGCAAAATAGCATCCCTCCCTCTCGTCCCCACCCCGCCCTCTTTTACCCTTCCCTCGCCTTCTTCACCTGGGGATAACTCCTGCCGAAAGCTTTGTATTCACGCGAGGATTCGCATCTTGTTGCCGATTCGTACACTCTTCGTCATGTAGATGTCGCAGGCAAAAAGTCAAATATTCTCACTTAAATAGAAATTTTGATTATTTTGCTAACCGAATTCCAATTCTCTGTAGAAATTTGATTCATATAAATATGAAAAATGATAAATAAGTTTCTTCTAGTCTTAAAGGCACGTTTATCTCAAAATAAGCAGCATTTTAAAAAATAAAATTTTGTCATAATTTGGACGGTCGAAGAAATATGAGGGGCATTTTGAGACGAAATTGCAAAGACAGTCTGAAATTTTATGGATTTTTACTCTTAAAATATTGGAAATTTGAGAGGTCTTCGTGAAAATATAAGAGCCCTCGCAAACTCGGAAACTTTGATAATCTACCTAGGCATTTGATAAAATGCCTGATTTGACTGGTTGCGACATAGACATCGCTCGGAGGAGGAGATCCACGTTTTCTTTCATCGACTCTTTGCATAAGGCGCGTAAATGCTTCGAAGCAATTTCCCACACGTCTCCCGTTTCTAGTTCCTTTTAGCAGAAATACGTCCGATTAGATTGGCATTTTACAGTAATGAACCACTATTTCTTATTAATTTACAAGCACATATCTGCATGGCGAAACTAGTGACACGTAGATTGCTTCTTAAATGTGTCAGAGATAGTAGTTCCTTACTGCGAAACAGTGGCAAGGCGTGAATGATCGATTATCGTTATTTCTCCATTGAACACTGGAAAAAAAACACATTGGATCTAGAGTCCAGACTCTTGAAAACATTGACAAGAAAAATAATCTTGATTCCTTCGGATTTTTGCTTGAATCAAAACGAAATCCGCTTAAATTGAGTGGCTTGGTTCTTGATTTAAGCTAGATTCTGATTGAGTCAAGAGTCCTTTTTCTTGTCGATGTTTTTAAGAGTCTGGACTCTAGATCCAACGTGTTTTTTTCCAGTGAAGCATATGGTAAAGGATCGATTGTGAGGGTGTTCGCTGCGAACACCCTGTATATCTATCCTTTCCTAGAGTACCTATATTAAGAGAGTATGGCCACTGGGCCCCATGGAGAGGCTTAGGACCCAAAAATGGCGGTGCTTTGTTTTGGTTTTTGTGGATGGGAGGGGGGTCATTGCCAACTTTTGACGGTTATCACCAACCGCACTTGCTGCCAACCTTACTACATCTAAGATAATTTTTCTCAAAAATTGCACACGATTAGCCTTGAAAATCTGTAAAGATGTCGCAATAGTGCATTTGAGTAAATTCCTCGTTACGATAAGCAAAGAAAACTACATTTTGAGTCATTTTGCATTACATTAATTTATGGCGTCCGCCATTTTTGGGTCCTAAGGGCTCCATTTAGCCTAAGATGGCTGAACCAATCAGAGGTGGTAACCCCAGTGGCCATACTCTCTCAATATAGGTACTCTATCCTTTCCCATAGGTTTAAATGGCGGATCAAACGATACATTGCAAAGCACGCCACGCCACTATGCTGTGAAATGCGGTTCAATGCGGCAAGGGTGAGTTCTGAAGCGGGCGCCTGGCAGAAGGAGCACTCGAATGAACTTGAAACAAACAGTGGCGTCATTGCGCCTGCATCGGGAAAATTAGCGGCCAGGATCTGGCTCCCGTCGAGCGAGCGAGCGCTTCGGCGAGCAACGAGCCGCGCAGCTTTTGAATCGGCGCGAACGTAAACCCGCGGCGCCTGAATAAGAGATCCGTCTCCTCTCGAGCAAAATCGCCAGGCGCGGATTCCCCTCGAACTCCTGAAAGCCGCTTAAGCTGGATAAACGGCTCCGACGACGAGTCAACCAACGTCCTCGGCCATCCACCAACCAGCGCGGGGGTCTCCCAGCCATGCCGCAAAGTGGATCGGGTCAATCGGAGAGGTCGGACACAATTTGGAAACTTTAAATGCTCACAAATCCATAGTAATGGACCACTAGACAAGGTACGAATTTAAACAATCTGATACATGTTTCTTAAGAAGAATTTCACGTAGAACACGATTCGCGCAACGAAAATTACGGAAACCAACTCCTAACGAAGATATTAACGTTTTTATTTCACATTGGTTACAAGGAATTTGAACCGCCCGCTGACAAGAAACCTACGTGAGTCATATCACGCACTACAACGGTTTCAGCAAGCTTCTCAAACGAGCAATGTGTTCATTTCCCACCATGTGTTGTTCAAACTATACGTCATTTGCTATAGCTGAGCCAAAGCGTTGAGATCGAGGTTGCCAGATTTTTATATCGCAGAGACTGTCATGATAACGTTTAGCGCTCGGTGTGAATCACGTAGAGCATTGAGTTTTCATGAGCGGATGGTTTGAATTCACGCATTAAGAATCATTAAATATCTTCGGAAGTAGTTAATTTCGGTAATTTTCGTTGTGTGCATCGTGTTTTACATGAAATTTTGGTTAAGAAACATGCATCAGAATGCTGAAATTCGTACCTTGTCCAGTGGTCCATTACAAATCGTCGAGACCTTCAAAAGGGCCCCATTGGTTTTCTCGTGAAATTTACTTTGAAAGGCACCCCTTAATTTTTAAAATTTGGCGAAATAAAGCCATAGATTTGCAGTCTTAGTCAAACATTTCATGCCCGACCTCTCTAATCGACTCGATCCACTGTGTGTCAAACGAAATAATTGAATACCCCTGACGACTAGGTTCTAACGACTCCCGCTGACTGAATTTTTTAAAAATTTAAAAAACTGCTGTGTTTATCTCAAAACGTCGTTCTCTTCACGAAAGAACGTAACTATATTTCAGTGTTGTCAAATTTCCCGTCGCAAACTGCATTTTTACCAAGAAAATCTTGGGAGTTACTGACTGAAATTTTTTATTCCCTGGATTTTATGCAATAATTAACATGCAACAGGCGCTACACTCTGAACTTTTGGCCTCTGTACGAAAAAAAGTGAAATTGCTGAGTTAACAACTTTTTAGTTAAAACAGGTGTCAGAGATGTTTTTTAGTCGATTTTACAATAAAAAAATATGCTAATTTTACCACCTCCGTGGTTACATTGGCTTTCCGCTACTGAAAAATGTACATTTGAAACATGTCTGACATATTTTTGACAATAATGTAATCAGCAATGCATTTTTTTCGGTGATAAGCCCGGAATTGACGGTGCGTCTATATAAACCCGTAGGTACGGCTCCCGTGGCAGGAATTTCCCTTCCCAGTCCAATATAGAAGACTACACTTGTCATTTACTAGACCGAACTTTTTCTCTCAGTGTAGGGTAGGCCACGTTATGCACACATGAAGTTCACCAACACCGAGTAGTGAGTGCACGCTTTATTGCTCAGATTGCTGGGCCAGGTTCTCGCAGATCCTGACTGTAACCGGAGATAAGCCAGCACCGCACCATCGGCCTCGCCACAAAGCGGTTCCGCAGAAACGCCTTCCGATTCGGAGGCCCGCAAACCGCCGTACCCGCCCTTTGTCTCGCTTCCTAAAAGCCAAAGCGTGTTGCGTTAATTGCCGCCTCGTAATTCGGCTCCGATTCGCCGCAGTTTTTCTAGCTTCCGCGTCTCAAATTTATGATGCCGGGCTGCTTCGGCCTCGGCTGTCAATAACTAGTTCGGGATCCCTGCTACCGAAAATGAGACGTGACTTCTCGGGAGTTTACGACTAACAACAGCGAGGAGGACGAAACGGGGGTTTTTGCTTCGTTGAAGTATTTCGAAGATCCACATGTTACAAATACTGGGAATTCGATTGTATTGCGAAGAATACTGCCATGCTAAGGAAGAACGCCGTATGAGCCTTCAGGCGTTGCCAAGTTTCATTCGATAAAAACCGAATCCACTGGGAAAATTTTGAAAGTTTTTTTCCAACATTTTCAGACAATTTTGTACGCAATTTACACTAAAATATCTGAAAATTTCAACGAAAAATAGGCATAAATTTCGTCAAAAATACATGTTTTACCGAGGGCAATTTGGCAACTCTCGAATGTTCATACTGCGTTCTTCATTAGCATGGCAGACTAGTGCTCGGGTGCATCTGCTGTATTGAAAAAGAGAACAGAATCTATAAAGGGAACGTTCATGTGTACATGAGCTGTAAATTCTTGATCAAATGTTTTGAAAAACAAGATAGTCGTAAAAATAAGGTGATATAAACCAACTGAGATGCCTTTCCGAAAGATGAACTTAAGCATTTGAATGATGCGCAGGGCGTAAAACAATGGAGGAACACTAGGAGTTGGGTTCGAGCTCAACATGCAACTATTTGAACTCCGCGGTGGGCCGGGTTGCATACGCTCAATTCTGCAGGCGAAATATGCGATCTGCACACGGCTTTTGCGATAGGGTAGGTACGGGTGCAAATTAGTATTTTCCTCGAACGGTAATTTGTCTGGACATTCCTGCGGTTCAGATTTGTAACACGATATTAACGCTCTTTAAATTTTCAGATGATTTAAATTCGGCATTTGAATGATGCGCCGAGTGTAAAACAATGGAGGATCACTAGGAGTTGGGTTCGAGCTCAACATGCAACTATTTGAACTCCGTGGTAGGCCGGGTGGCATACGCTCAATTTTGCAGGCGAAATCTGAGATCTGCACACGGCGTTTGCGATAGGATAAGTACGGGTGCAAATCAGTGTATTCATTGAACGTGGGGTCTATTACGGGGATCTGTCCGTCCCTCAGATTTGTAACGCGATATTAACGCTCTTGAAATTTTCAGATAATTCAGATCTGGTCGCGAATGAAATTCTCTCATAAATTCAAAGGAAACTATTGACGGATTTCACTGAGAATTCATGTTTTATCTAAGGAAAATTGGCAGCGTCTGAAGTCTCTTACGGCGTTCTTCCTTAGCACGGGCAGAATGGAGCCCGGAGCCTGAAACGGTTAACTTTTCATCAGGATCTGAACACACGAATGACCCAATGCTGAGAAACGGAACAGGAACGGGTTGAGGAACGCGTGTTCCAGATGCACCTGGGTAGCCGGGATCCGGTAGAGCCGTGGCGTCATATATAGCGACGGTGGTTTCCCGGTTTCCGATCCGAGATAAGGAGGAGGGAATGCCGGGCAGGAGCGAAAGAGGGCCTCAACGCCACCGGGCCCGGGAGCTCGGCCAAGGAATGCCCGTTCCCCGTTCCACCTTGGCTCGGGTATTTTTTGCCCCGTGAAAAATCTCTAATCGTAACGATGAGTCCCGGGTCGCGCCCTCCCAGCGGCTACTGTTCTCCCGTCTTAAGCAAAAACGACGTAAGAGCGATAGAATGTTGCCAAATATCCTCTCAGAAAATATGTATTCTTGAAGAAAGTTTTGAATGTCTTTGGGACCGTTCGAGTACTATGTGACGCACTTAGAGGGGGAGGGGGCTTCAAACCAGCGTTACGGTGCGTTACAAGGGATGGGGGGAGGGTTCAATCAAGCCCAGCGATACGTGACAAATCCGAGCCGGAAGAAAAAACTTTGAAATAAAACGTGCACAAAATTGAAAAAGCCGCCCTTCCCGAATTAAAATGGGAGGGGGGGGGGGTCAGGCCAGCAATACGTAATTCAAAAGGGGGGTGTATGGCTGCGTTACGTGTGCGTTACCAGGAGGGAAAGGGGGTGGCAAAAAATCGGCAAAAGTGCGTTACGCAATACTTGAACGGCTCTTTTCCTAGAAATTTTCAAAACTTTTGATCAAAATACGAACGAGATTCCCTGAAAAATTGGAAGAAAAATATTCATTTATTTCCCTGAAAATTCGTGATTTTTCAGAGGACATTTGGCAACCTCTGAAGCGTTATGCGACGTTCTTACTTAGTAAGGCAGCGTTCTGCCGCTTGATCGGGCGCACGCTGCCGGCCTCCAGGCACGTTTCTGATTCAGCCCGAGGAATAAACTTCCGCACGATGCAGAATTCTCTTCGATGAGTGGCTCATCTGAGAAACGCTACAAGCGCCACTTTCGCGCAAAAAGAGTATACTTGTGTGTATAAACTCTGAATCGGATCCTACTGAAAAGTAAGGTAAACCAAGTGGTGTGTTCAACCTTATTCTTTGACAAAGTACACCGGGTAAAAATTGGGCTTTTGAATGAATATCCTGGTCGTTGAAAAATCGTCGTCTCCCGAATGAAAGAACGTAACCTCATTCCGAGGTTGGAAAATTTACTCAAATAATTCAGTCTTCAACAGAGATGCACTTGTGCAATTTCTGTCCAAAATTATCCTCGTTTTAGCATGAGCTCTGAAGAGAATCAGTGAAATATTTGGTCAGAAATGCTCAAGATTCTTCTGGTAAGAATTCAATTTGCGAAGGGAAAGGTTTAACCATTGAAGTGTAGTGAATGTTCTTTCAGGTCCTCCTTCTTTCCTCGCAAAATTTTACTCGATTATCGTAAACGTCTCTTCTGCAATGATCCCATTGGTCAGTCAAAACCCAAATTGAAAATTGAAATTTGATCAGTGAAGTATTGTTCTCACACTGGAAAAAAAATCTCGGTGTATTTACTAAGAAAAGATTAAAATTGCCAAGAATTCAGGGTTCTATTTGATCCCAGTTTTTTCTTGGTAAAATTACCATTTGTGGAATTGGTAATTTTACCGAGAAATGTCGGTAATTTTACTGGACCTTGGTAAAAAGGCCAATATTATTAAATGGCAAAGTTACTGGGAATTGATTACCGATAAGAGTGGTATTCTTACCTGAAAAAAACAGTAAAAATACCGGTTTTTAGGTAAGCTAAGAGGTTTCTAGAGGCTAGAGGTTTCTATAGTCTGTCTTGGTAAAATTACCAATAATTGGTAAAAAAGTGAGATGGTAAAGGTACTAACAGACCGTGGTAAAAACGCCGAGAATTCTTTTTCAGTGCAAGACTTAAAAAAACCAGGCATTATCGACGAGGCTTCATTAGGAACAGAAAAATAACGAGGAAAATTTTGATTGACAATTCAGAAAACTGACGTCATAATTAAACAAAAGACGAAACAGTGAATATTTTCTCACTGATTTTCTGGCATTTGTTTCTTTCATTTTTCAACAAAAAAATATGTCTTTCCCCCGGGAGAATTTGATGATTCTATACCATCGTTCATTGCTCCTTCAGTGGTGTTTAGACGTTAAGAAAACAATTAAATTAAATTTCCTATCACCAAGAAGTAACGTCTCAAAACTTCAAAACGTTAACGAAATAATGAAAAGTACACATTGATCCTACGATCAACGTTAAAAATATGCTACCACAAACTAACACAGCTTCAAAAAACGAAATTAAAGTTTCAGCAAAAATAAGTTTTTGATTCTTTAAAACATGTTTTAGTTCTGTTGCAGTCTCGAAATTCTCACGGTACAGCATACCCACGCACAAAGATGTATCTCAAGAATTGCAGTTTACGCCTTGCAAATGATCGGATTCATAGCTTCCCTCGCTTCGGGATAGATCCGCACCGTAAGTCACTCACATGAAAATACGACTTGAATTTATCTGATCTGAAGCCAACGGCCTTATAAGCAACATTCATTGCGATCATATTCAATCTACCCTCCTCGTAAACCATTCTATATTTATCGGCCGCATCTTTCTAAGAGAGCCAAGTTATGATGTTCGATATCGTAGCTTCGTATTCCTCCCATACGCTACTTTCAATCACGTAATTTGCATTCTAACCTTGTTTTTCCAGATTTCCTGGTCGAGAATCCTTAGCTTCAAAAACTCCTCATATGAAAAATTCTGGGAAACGTATAGAGAGGATACCAATATTATCTTACTCGCAAAACTAACTGAACCACTGGAAAATTACTTGATAGCAACTAAGTAATCGTGTTATCTTCGTACTAAAGTATATAAATGGTCATGATGCGAAACCACATATCAACTTCCTGTCATACTTAATTGTTTTATTCTATTATTGGTAAACCAGTCAACTAAATTACTTGACAACTTCCTAGAATTTTCTTCCATATTAGCAGAGTATTCAGCATAAATTTCAAGCTAAAGAGTTGAATTGTTTTTTCTTCAAAAAGAAAAAATAGAAGCAGAAATTTTGAAATATCGCACTGGAGGTACACGGTTTGGCACTTCAAGTATCGATGTTCGATTTGCACGTGAAAATTGGAAAAGGTTCTTTGACGATAATACGACGATTGGTCGCCAAGGATATTATTTGGTACATCTAGAAAAAAATGAGATAGCAACGTAAATTACTGGATCGTCATCTTACGATTTCAACTCAAATATGATCCCCGAAAATATTAGACCAAAATAATTATATTCAAATAATTTACCTCGATTATACTGATTATTCCTTTTAATCCAAAAGTCTTCGCCTTCCTTTCTCTAAACCGTTGATTGACTGATTTGTCAACACGTTCGCTTCAATTTCCAACTAGCACTTCGAATTGAACGTTTAAAACACTCATACCCTCACTGAAAATCGACGAGATCAATTTTCTAGCTAAACGGAAAATATACAAAACAGATTCACAGAAACTGATGCTGCGCTCTTTGACTAGATGTTATTTTCAAAATGCGCGCTGCTCAGAGCTTAAAGACAAAAACTGTCCCAAAACTAAACTGAAGTTTCCTATTGCTTGAGGGCTGTTTTCCCGATGGGCTGTATTGAAAAGAAATTGATTTTTTATAACGCAAAAGTACTACACTTTTCAAAGCTACTCAAATACGCGAACACTGCCTGATTAAACTGCGCTAACATTTTTGGAAAACATAGAAAACGCTCAGGAATTCTAAAAATCTTTAACTAAATTCAAACAGTACCAGAATTTGCATAAATAGACGGGCACTGTTTCTGGATTCAAACTGATTCAACAAATGGCAAATCCAGATAATGCGTTCGCGATTTGTAGATACACAACCGATTACACTTTTGCAACCTTAGAAGTCCAGGGCACATTCACAATAATTATCGAGGATGAAATCCATACGATTAAAACGCGAGGTACGAACGTGTTGTTCCTACAACGTTAACGGGAACGTAAGAAACTTTCTCAACCAGTAACATAAATTGTACAGACGTAGAGAAAGAGAATGGAACTAAAGTTACACGGAACACGTTTGAGAACACGCGGGACGTAATTCGGGGGCCGACGAAACAGTGAGCGACGTGGGTTCCACACAGCGGTCAGGCGGCAACTGACGGAGCGGCGCGCCACCGCCACGCGACAGGAACCGGGAAGACGCGCGCTTCATGCCGGTAAAAAACGGGCGCCGGCGCCCCGCCTGGAAGCTGGGCCGCAACCCGTAACCCACAACCCACTGGACCCGCGCGCTGATGAGTGATAAAATCTGTCATCGTGTTAAAAAGATCAATGACAACCATTTTCGAAATCGAGTTCGGATCCGAAATTCTCGAGGCGAATAACTTCTCTGAGAAATGAAGCATGTAATACCCCCTAATTTGAAAAATAAACGTAATTCCTCGATCAAAATCAAGAATATACATATACATGAGAGGTATTTTCGTCACCTTCCAGCCGAAGTATCACAAGCGCCATAAGACGTTTCAAAATGTCCGCGGCCATTTTATTTTTTTACAGAGACATTGTTCAATGAAGCTGTTCGAAAATTTCACTCGGATTTTTTTTGTGCGATTAAATTCAGTGTTTTCAAACAGATTCAACCAACAAAATCTCCGAAAGAAAACTTAACGTTGCCTTCAATTTCCCCACGTAGGCAACAAAAATACCGGGGAGCGTGAATATAGTTTATCTATTCGAAATATAAACACGTGTATGCTATATAACTTAGCCGGAGATTAATACCTGCCAACAGCCGACAGCCGGATCTTCATGGAAATTGGTAAGCCTCTTCAGATGTCAGAGGCAAAAAATGAAAATCAGAAAATTAAAATGATGATTACAGGGTTTTTTCCTGTTATTTCTTTTCTTTTTGGGGGCTTTTTATTGCGTTGTGATCTGAATTATTATAGCAGTATGTAGACAATGGAAAAGAAAGTATCTTCTTGTGTTGTTCCAGCTAGTATGAGGTATGAGACACAAATTAATCCAAATTTTCTGTTTGATTTCACCACAGTTTACATTAATTTTTGCATCAAAGACATTGGGAAAAAAGGAAACCCTCGAAAATAAGCGACAGAGTCAGATCGAAATCCCACCTCTCAAAATAATCGGATCCCTCAATTACTTTTCCTTAAATAGTGTAGAAGTGCTCTGTGCAAAGTATAAGTTGTATGAGTCATTGCAGCTGGATACTCAAAGTCTAAACTTTTTTCTCACAAGCTTCAAGCTCAAACGAATTACACACCGGAATGTGCAAAAATTACGGGTTGTGCGACTCCCATCCCCTTACATCCTCCTGCGACCATAAATAAGAGGCACTCAGCCCGTGGCTCCTGGTGGGTATCTGGATTCTGGAGTCGAGGCGGGAGTAAAAACAGAAGCAGGATCCGCCAACTGAGAACAGTGAACAGGGAACAGGGAACAGCCGACGATATTTCCAACTTACAAGCTCATAAATAACGCCTCTGTTATGCATATTGATGGAAAGGACCCCAAACGCCGCGCCAGCCTTGCTGTCGGATCGATCGATTTAGAGTATTATCAATCTATTTCCTCATTCAAAAAAGATCACCTATAGCAGAAAGGAACCAAGACACATCAACTATTGCAAAAATTAATTGGGCAATTTAATTTTTCACAAGAAAACGGTTGCCAGGATCCTTTGAAAATTTTGCTTCGTACGATGCAGAAAATTCACTGAAATTCACACCAAAATCAGCGCAACAGTTTTCATGTAAAAAATTAAAATGCCCGATTAAATTTGGCAATAGCGGATGTGACTCGGTTCCTTTTTGCTCAACGCGATCCAAGTAACCAGCAGTTTGTGTTAATATGGGAAGTATAATACAGAGGAGCCTAAATTTGGGTATATTTTTTGGTTAGTTTTACCTCTACATTGACCAATTGTTTGAGCTGAAAATTTGCAACGTCGTTTAAAATCATGTGCAATGATGCGCAGAGCGTAAAACACCGGAAGAACACTAGGAGTTGGGTTCGAGCTCAACATGCAACTATTTGAACTCCATGGTAGGCCGGGTTGCATACGCTGGATTTTGCAGACGAAATCTGAGATCTGCACACGATTTTTGCGATAGGGTAAGAACGGCTGCAAATTAGTGTATTTCTTGTAAGTAGAATACAAAGGAACTTAAATTGGGGGATTATATTTTTGGGTTAGTTTTACCTTTAGGGACCGTATGGGGGACTGTACTCAGTACTGTCACAGGTTTAGCAAGCCTGCGGACCCCAGCTGGTAGCCCCTGCCTTAAAGGGGGGTGAAGATGGTCACCGGCTTCATGGCGTATGAACCACTCATCAGAGGGGCAGACAGGGCTCATAGCTGTGGTGAAAGCAGCCTGTCTAGGAGACGGTACTCCAAAATCAAACCCTGGTCCTCCAGGTTGGGGGTTGGGGCATCGGGCTAACTCCCCGATACCCGGAAAAAACTTAATGTTAAAAAGCCTAATAAAGATAGCCTCGGTGATAATGGAAAAAAACGGATTTTGCGACACAAACTACGGAAAAGGACAATGGTTTTTGGGACATGGAATGTACAGGGCATTTCTAATAAATTGACAGAGGTTGTATCGGAGGTAAAAAAGTATAATGTAGATGTCGCCGTGTTAACAGAAACGAAAAAGAAAGGCACAGGATCAGAAAACTTAGGATGTTATGATCTGTTCTATAGTGGTGTCAGTAAAGATCAACGCGCACAGCAAGGAGTCGCCATACTTATCCGGAAAAGTTTGCGTCCGTCTATAACTACTTGGGAAGCAGTAGACCAGCGGATCATCAGAATGCATCTTACACTGCATGGTCACAAGGTGGCCCTGTTAGGAGTATATGGTGTGAATGATGATGCTCCCGTCAATCTAAAGGATCAGTTCTTTGAGCAACTCAACGACGAGGTTCTGAGGGTTGGAAGGACAAGGGAGGTCATTATCATGGGAGATTTGAATGGTAGAACCGGACGAAGGAATGGTTCTAAAGTTGTTGGACCTTTCGGTGAAGAGGCGATGAATGACAACGGTGCACGCATTATTGATATGTGTGAACAAAACGAGTTGAAAATACTGAACGGATTCTACCAACATCGAGATATCCATAAGTACACGTGGGTTCAGCAAACTCGGGGGCTGAAGTCAATCATCGACTACGCGGTCACCAGGCAAACGAGTACCATGAAGGTTCAACAAGTAAGAGTTTGCCGGGGGTTCTCCTGTGGTAGTGATCACCATTTTCTCAAGGCGGAGATTGCATTTCCGGTTAAGTATGGGCTGCAGAGGAATACCTTGCAACATCAGAAGTGCCAGCCACAAGGAACGAAGATCGAACAAGTGCACTACAACATCGATAGCTTACAGCATGAAAGCGTGAAAGCGCTCTACAGGAAGCGGCTGGATGAGAAACTGGGAGTAGAAACTTTCGATACTGCAGAAGAGTTGTACCAGTTCATCAAAAGTTGCATACATTCAGCTGCGAAGGAAGCCCTGGGTATGTGTAATGAGAGCAAGGATGTACAGAAACCCTACTGGTGGGACAAAGAGGTAGAGGAGGTAATTGAAGAAAAGCGTAGGAAGTACCATGATTATCTGGCTTCTAGGACTGCAGACACCCGCGGCGCGTATAGGAAAGCCCAGGCGAGGGTTCGTCTTTTAATCACCAGGAAGAAAAACGAGTCTTGGGAGACCAACTGCTCAAGGATTGACACATACCTGGGGGGAAGGAAGAGTGCTGAGAGCTGGAAGCTGATCAAAGGCCTAAGAAGGGACATGAAACGGGACATTATATCTCCGATAACAATCTCACAGCTTGACGAACATTTTAATAAATTATTGACGGAAGGACGACCAGAGTTTCAAACGGGGAATGCTGAAAATATAGTCGAGGATCACTCAATGGAAATTCGAGTTGAGGAGGTGGTCAAAGCAATCAGGGAATTGATGAATGGAAGAGCTCCTGGGCCAGGAAACATTCCAGCCGAGTTAATTAAATGTGGGACTGGCAAGTTGGTTAACCATCTCAGGGATTTGCTGCAGAAGTGCATTGACGGTGATGACATCCCGAAAGAATGGAAAGAGGCCTGGATAACAGCGTCGCATAAAAAAGGAAGGAAGGATGACTGTGGGAACTACAGAGGGTTAGCGGTGACAGGAACGATAAGTAAAATTTATGGAAAAGTGCTGAAAGCGAAGATCGAAGAGGAGTGGACCCCGTTCGAGGCGGAGGAGCAAGCAGGTTTTAGGGCTGGTCGGTCTACCGCTGATCATCTGTTCTGTGTTACCCAGTTAACCGAAAAGAAGAGAATTGTTGGCCAGGAGCTTCATTTAGTGTTTTTGGATATTGAAAAGGCTTATGATAGTATTCCTCTTGTGAAACTCTGGGAAGTCCTAGAAGAAACTGGTTTTAGTAAAGGACTTATTGGGGCAGTCAAGCAGTTTTATCGGGGGGCTTTTGCTAGAATTAAGTGCCAAGGAAGGCTTTCAGACGGTTTTTTTGTCACCAAGGGGCTTAAGCAGGGATGTTGTCTGTCACCGACGCTGTTTAAGATATATCTAGAGCACGTTCTGAAGGAATGGAAAAGAAAGTGTGCCGGCATGGGCGTCCCTCTAAATGACCAAGAAACACTGTTCACGCTATGCTTTGCTGACGACCAGGTAGTCATAAGTCAAGATCACGATGACGCGGAGTATATGACCCGGAAGTTGGTGGAGGAGTACCGCAAATGGGGCCTCGAGGTTAGTGTCCGTAAGACAAAAAAGATGTCAGTCGGAGGCGCTCAGCAAAGCATAGTCCTGGAGGATGGTCAACATATAGAAAGTTGCGAACAATACAAGTACCTGGGGGTGAACCTGACTTCGGATGGGAAGCTGGATCAGGCCATTCGGGACCGTAATCTTCTAGGAAGGAAAGCCATCGCCATGCTTAATGGGATCCTTTGGGACCAAAGGATTTCCAAAGACAACAAGAAGAGGATTTATAACTCGGTTGTCAAGCCTATTATCACCTATGGCAGTGAAGTGTGGCAGTTGAAGAAGCGGACCCAAGAAATGCTCAAGGCGACCGAGATGGATTTCTGGCGAAGATCGGCTGGAATCTCGAGGAGAGAACGTGTCAGGAATGAACGTGTCCGAGAGATAATGGGCGTTGAGGGGACGATTGTGCACGATATCATGACCAAGCAATTGGTATGGTATGGGCATGTGCAGAGAATGGCTGATAC
Source organism: Bemisia tabaci (assembly GCF_001854935.1). NCBI lineage: Eukaryota > Metazoa > Arthropoda > Insecta > Hemiptera > Aleyrodidae > Bemisia > Bemisia tabaci. The sequence continues at coordinate 644,709 of NW_017547141.1, read as the reverse complement.
CAGGTTGCCGAAGAAGGTGTTGGAGTGGGTCCCCCCAGGTAGGCGACGGAGAGGGCGTCCAGCCAAACGGTGGGTAGAGGGCATCCATGAAGAGATGGAGAGATGCCAGCTTCCGGGGGATCTCTACCATGACAGATTCCTGTGGAGAATAGGCGTCGCAGAGCGCCCTAGCGCGCCGTAAAAGCGGCTCATACATACATAGTTTTACCTTTAGATTGACCAAGTGTTTGAGCTACAAATTTGCAACGTCGTTTAAAATCATGCGCGAGTTGTTTTACGATCGAATCTGGATCGCATTGGTGCGACTTATGCGTACCAACCAATACGGTAGCTACACTCGCAAGTTGCAACCTCGGAGTGGCATGAGAATAATTAATAGTACATTAGTTCCACACGACAGTTCCTTCATCCCCGGATGTCTAAGAGTAACCTTCAGTTTCGGTCAATCCAACAAAAAATGTGGTCAGCCAGCCAATTATTTTTGGTTCGTGTGGCCGAAAATAAGTAACTCAAAGTAACGATTAACATGGAAATGTAGGTAGACTTACGATTTTGGATCAGAGTCGAGTCTCACATGTAAGAATGTAATGAGTAAGATCTACAGTATATTCTTTTCTTTACCTGAAACACACAAAAAAAGCAATCGCATTAATTGGAGTTGTCGTCAGAAATAAAATGCCCCAAGACTTCAAAAAAGAAAAACAAAATAGTTTACGGCAAACTTGATCAAATACGCAAGGGAAATCAAAATCACGTCAGAAACTAGCCGGCTGTCAAATTCCTGAACTATGTGCATCGGTTCACAGTTCAGGGTAAACTATTCAATTTCCTCTCATGAAAACTTCCTCACATCAATACTGCCGTGCTAAGGAAGAACGCCGTATGAACATTCGAGAGTTGCCAAATTTCCTCCGATAAAATTTTCATTTTTGAGGAAAATTTTGAATATTTTTCCCTAAAATTTTCAGAAGTTTTAGATCAAATTACAAACAAAATTATCTGAGAAATTGGTAGAAAAATATCAAAAAAAATTTCTGAAAATTAGTGATTTGCCAGGGGAAATTTGGCAACGCCTGAAGGCTCATACTGCGTTCTTCCTTAGCACGGCAGAATACTGATGCGAGAACATAATTTTGGATCGACTCTCCATTCGAAGATTCGATCGCGGGGTTGAAAAAAGATTGCCCTCCTCGTATTGGTGCGACAGCTGAGATGCACTTGTGACAACTCCGGGAGAAAACTAAATCGCTCGCTGGAAAATTCGTAAACGTAAACAGTTTCCCGAGGAGGGGAGAAAGTGAAGACGGAGGGAGGGATCATCTGACGACAAAAAAAGAGTCCCCAACCCGAGTAGTTCATGATCAGCCATAGCCATTTAAATTTGAATCGAAACGGTATGAAAGGAGCCCAAAATCCCGTCGTGCCCGATTTAAGGAGCCGTTCCAGGTCTCAAAAGGACCGTTAAAAGATTTGTTTTTCCGGGGAGCCCGACGATAAGCCCCCCTTTCCACCCCCAGTTTCCCCCTCCGAGAGTAAATGACCCGGGAAACTGCCAGTTAAGCCCACGGCGAAAGCGAGCCAGGGTGAAGTGGGGTCGCTCCTGACTTTGAGCACCCACTATCAATTATGCGCCGCTTATTTATTCATCAATTTATTTTTTGGCGTCGTTTCAACCACCCGCAACCGGGGCTCAAGACTTCTCCAGCGAGCAGATTATTACGGAAGGAGTTATTACTTCGAGACCCTGCGGAAGGGTTAAGCACCTAGGAGGGTGAAACTAGTCCGCGCGGGAATCTCATCAGCTCTTCCCGGGAAAAAAAACCTCGTTAACCAGCTCTGAATTTCAGTACTTGCGGAACATCAAGGTCCACGGTTCGGATAACCAAAAGTTTCGGTCGTAGAAACCGAGAATACAAACGACGACAGATGAACACGGCCAGCTATGTCACAACGTCACCTTTCGGCAAAATTACCACAAGCGCCATGCGACGTTTAAAATTACTATTTTTTTACAGAGAAATTTTTCAACGAAGCTATCCAAAAATTTTACTGAATTTTCTTTGTGCTGCCGATGAAATTCAGTCAAATTTTCAAACAGATTCAACCAACTATATTTCTGTAAAATAATAAGATGGCGGCGGGAATTTTTAAAAGTCGCATGGTGCTTGCGATACTTTGGCCGGAAGATGACTACAATATCACCCTTTAAAAAGTCCGTAGTGACCGATCTTCGCAGACGCCGTCAGAACGTATCCTGAGCCAACAATCTACATCATTCAAAAATTTTATGATCGAATTTCCCATCTGATTTTCTATGTACGCTAACGTACTTATGTTATCGATCGATTTTTCAACCGTCGACAAAATTATCTCATTAGATCTCACAGCTTCAAATTTGCAATTATCTAGTTCTTATTTATTACTTATTGTTAAAAATAATAAATGATTTTGTTTTTATACGCATGTAAACGTGCAAGATTCTCACACTGGCAGCGTTATAATTAAAGCATGATGTCTAACAAAATAACTGAAGTTTGAAGTAAAAAAAAAATGAAAGCAAAATTTTTGTAAAATTAATGTATTGGTGATTTTTAAAAATAAAAGCAGAGTTTTAGGAATAGTTGACGACAGCAACTCAATTTTGAACTCATTACTTAACATTAGTTTAAATATTTTGTGAGTCATGAGTCCCACCACATTTTACAGACTTTAAAAATGGACAAAATCTGATTAAAATTATCTGCTCCTCTCATTCAATAAAGGCCTATATTTCTCTGTCAAAGGATTTGTTATTCACTCCACGAATGAATAAAAAACGTAAGTGCGCAAGGCTGATGAGAAATGTTTGATATTTGATTGTTGTTTCATTAACATTCAAATATTGGAGGATTTCAACCCCTGCCCGTTTCCGAATGACAAGATTCAATTTGCCTGATAATAGGAAAATGTTTTTGTTGAGGGTATTACGTGTAAAGTTTTTTCGTTTCATTTTCATTTTAAATTCTTCTTCAGGGACTGAAATGCGCTCATCATCCTAAAACTTGCCCAGGGGCCCGATAAAGCGAGGAATCTGAAAGGTCGGACTCACTGGAAAACCCCTCCACTCAAAAACCAGAGTTTACGCACGAAAAGACACAAGTTGGACGAATCTGATGACTAGGCGGGAGGGGAGGGGAAGAAAAAGCTCCGCACAATTTAAACTGTATTTTTGTTGGTGCGTTGACTTTTTTCGCGGTGGGTAGAGGAGGGACGATAGGGGAGGGGGGTGGGATGGGGGATCACGGCAGGCGAGAATGTGCTTTCGAACAAAGCTCCGTTGCCAATGCATGAACACAATTCAGAGTCTGGAATTGAAAATCTTCTGAGCAGAACTTTTCAGTTGGACTGCACTATCAATGCGGAAAATTCGTACTGCACTGCATTAGCATAGGTGCAGACTTTCTTCATTTTCGTCATCGTTGCTTGTGTCGATAGTGTCGACACTTATATTTCGTACGGAAAAATTTGCTGTGCCAAGGACGCACGATGCTTCACGTAAAATTTTACTTTTAATAAGTGAATCGTGCCAATCATCACACATATTCTGTTGGACCAAGACAATTTTTCCTGTAGTTGCAGTTATTGCACGTGCTACGAAATCATATACTTATGGATGAATCTTCGGGATTAATCTCGGGAATCTCGGGGATCTTCGGGATCTTCTTGATTCTTTCGGGGACCTTTCGCACTTGTTGATAAGATCCACGCAAATGTCGTTTAGTACACGGAGGATTTGCTTCAGAGGAACGTATTTTTCGCCATAGGATCTCGGCTGAAGATACTTGGCACACAGCCTCAATCCTTATCCTACCATTTTGCTACTATCATTTAAGACGAAAAAAACGCGATTCTGTACGACTGACTTACAAAATCAGACTTTTTTCAAAAATCAAATTTTTCTTTAAAGGTGGCAACGTTGATGGAGGCTCATTTGCCGCCTTTTTGAAGCTTCATTTCCTTCGCGAGATAAAAACGCGGTGGAAGTCGTCCAACAAATGGGGCAATATTCGCAGCTTGCAAGACGATGGCACGGCGGAGGTGAGCGAGAACGAACAAATTTCTGCTTTGTCCTGCAGAAAATCAAAAGCACGCACAAAAAACGACGCAGGCCTTCACTAGCCCTCCTCCTCGCAAACGAAAGTGAAAATGGATAAATAAATAAAAACGAAGCAGAAATTGTTGGTTTTCATTCAGATTATCATCTATGCATAAAATAAAACAATTGTCTTTATGAAACAGGAATGAGATACAGTGAGAAGTGTGGCATTTTTTTAAAATGTCTCATTATTAAGATTTTTAGAAGTGGCTTCTACAAAAATTAAGGAATACTCCTAGTGCCTCCCTTGATGTCGAAGAGGGAAAAAGTTGAACTGACCGATCGAAGCGCATTTTGTTAGATGGTAATTGAATCGGTTTTGGTCAAACGAACGTAAGTCTGTAAACTCATGAGTCCTAGTGTCTTGTATGATCAAGGAAAGCCAGGGCTCATGAATTTTTGGACTTACGCCCGTCTTACAGAAATCGATTCAATGCTCCTCTCACTTGAGAGCGGGAGTAAACATGATCTCCTGCGGCCTGATTATTGAATCTATGACGATACGACAAGATAGGACATAGCTCTATCGTAACCATGCGATATACATATTACGGTTCGATGACCTACCGTGCTATACTTTAAACTTTCAATAATCGGCCTGCAGATTCTATTAAAAAGTTTTAAAAGTTGATGATGTTCCACATGTTAAGATTCCTAAAATATCATTTGTATAATTATAACATTTAATTTCTCAAAGAAGTCATGAAATTTCATTGCTCATACGTTTAATAAAATCAACGAACTAACGTTTAAGCACCCAACTGATCATTTCTGGATTTCTCAAATTGTCTCTACGAAAACTAGCTCCACCCTGAGACCACGGAACCTAGAGTGAAATCAGCGCTATCTGTCGGCCCATCGGCACGCCTATACTGCCGTGTTAAGGAAGAAAGCCGTGTGAACATTCGAGAGTTGCCAAATTTCCTTCGATAAAATGCCTGTTTTTGAGGATAGTTACGAATAATTTCCTTTAAATTTTCAGAATCTTCAGGTGAAATTTCGAACAAAATTATCTGAAAAATTGGGAGGAAAATATTCATATGTTTCCAAGGAAATTTACGTTCTATCAAAAAAATTTGGCAACGCCTGAAGTTTCATACGGCGTTTTTCCTTAGCACGGCAGCATAAGCTCAAAACAAGAGGGAATCATCGAGTGCGATTCGAGTATTTGTTATTCCACGCAGCTTGCTCTTCGGCTCATCGGTTGTTTCTCCATCTTAGGCGCTCCTTCATTTTTCCGTCCCGCAACCCGCCCTCCACGACTCGCGCTTAATAATTCCGATACACCCTACCCCTGTAACGCGAATGCCGATCGGGCCTCCGCGGGAAGAACAGCGTAACTCCCTTTGAAAAACCCGGGATGATACGCGGTTTTAGGTTGACAAGAAGGCAATGCCCTCCCCGGTGGGGCTCCACGTACACTCGCTAGGCAGCAGGCGCGGCCATGAATTTTAATTGAAAATCCGCCTCGACACCCAACAATACAGGCTCCCAATCCGCACAAAAAATGGAATGTCTTATTCTCCAGTCGCAGCTCCTTCTTTTTACCATTAATCAATGCTCTCGGCCATATTGCCGATTCCTGAAAAAGGGCTTCCTAACAGGAGTGATTGTGAAGATTTCGACACAAATATAAAGATTAAAAATTAAAAAATAAAGACAAATAAACTGTGAAATACTCGTACATTATCTATGATCGATTTGTGGGAATTGTAAAAGTTCTCGGGAATTTATTTACACTGATGAAGATATTTGTTGTCTTGTGTTACTTTTGGTCAATACAGGAAGTGAAATACAAATCAACACAAATGTTTTGTTCATTTTCGTAATGTTTGCGGTGGATTGAGCTCAGAAAACAATGGAGAGACAGGATGAATGTATTCCTCCGATTGCAACTTTGGTATTCACCACTTGTTTCTTATTGAATTTCTTCAAGGAGACTGGCTGACGTTTCTTTTGAAATTGTCAACCGACGGCTCAGGTTATTTTGTGTTTTACTTCCCTTATCAACCAGACTTTTGTATTGCAATTTTTTTCTGTGTTCGCGTACTTTACGTAAAAAAACGTAAACATTGCGAAGTATTTTGAAAAACATCAACACTTAAATTAATCGCTGGAAACTTTAGAAAATGCAAGGGTGTAGAAAGTTCCAAGACACCGAACGTTTCCTGCGATCCAACGTTTTTGCCTCACGGTCATGTTTCCGGTTTGCCTCACCAGAACATGTTCAATTTTATGGGAAAATGCCCCATCATAGATATTTAATTGAATCTACACAGATCAGCAACTATGGCTATTTATGTCGGAGTTCTGAAAATTATCCTACATTTTGAGCTTTCCTTTTGTTTAAAGAGCTGTAATTCGGTTGTAACTTCTGGATCAGCATTGGAGCTTACAAGGTGGAGGTTTGAAGGGTGATAATTTTCTACATTGAGACTAACGATGTGCTCCATATATCGTCACTTTTCGGCCAAAGTAGCACAAGAGCAATGCGACGTTTCAAAATTTCCGCCGCAATTTTATTTTTTCACAGAGAAATCGATGTTGAATTTGTTCGAAAATGCCCCTGAAATTTATCGGTAGTACAAAAAAATGGTCTCGGAAATTTGTAAACGTCGCGTTGCGCTTGTGATACTTTGGCCGGAAGGTGACGATATACATAGTAATGAGTAAAACAAAGTCATCATTTTTTATTTATAATTGCACCGTGCAATCCACGATTCGCTCAGTGTTGCCAACTCGCGAAAATTGCCACTTTTCATGCAACGATATGTATGAAATCTCTGTTTTCCCTCATAATCTGTTAGCTTAAAGCGGTCCATAAACTTGTTAAAGTCCGGCAAGTTATGAGCCTCCTACCCCTCCCTTCTCAGTGGACCTCCCTTCGCTCCATCCGGTGCGAAGCTCCCTGCGGTGTTGTGATGCAGGGCATAAAATTCCCAGATTTCCCACGTAACGCAACGTGGAAAACGCAGGATTTATGTTGGATTTTTCAACATTGAGATCGCGCAGTCAGTTGCTTTGATTTACGCCGGACCGCGAATTTTTGGCGCATGAGTGACCTCGAGTTGCCGAAGTGATCCAGGAATGAAATGCTCTGTTTTCAGCGGTGATGCCAGGTTCCCGAATCAGCAGCGTTTAGTAGAGTCGATTTAAGTATAGAAAATGTTGACTTTTTCGATATGGTGGGCAGAATTTCAGAGAACTGCTTAGGGAAAAATGTTTCTTATTTTGGAAATTCGATTTGATATGATGTATCCGATTAATATATATATGAGTCGCTTTTATAGCGCTCTTTGGCGCTGTGCGACGCCTAATCGCCACAAAGCTCGGTCTTCCCACAGGTATCCGATTAATTATAGCGCTAAATTTCAGACAGTATCTATCTCACAGCTGGTAATTGTAACCAGATGCACGCAGAAATATATTACTGGTGGCTAAATTTTCAGAGGGTCAAATGGATTACATTTTGCAATAAGGAACCACTATTTCTGGTCCATTTTCGAAACAACATACATGCCGTCAGATTCTCTATGCAGATATGTGCTTTCATAGGAGAGCCAGAGATAGTGGTTCCTTATTGCAAAATGTGATCCATATATCCTTTGGATTGTCGTAACCCCTAAAATTCTTTTTTATCCATGTGGCACGAACATGCATTAAGCCTCTGGCAATTATTTGCTCTATGGGTACGGTAAAGAGTGTTTATAGCTCGAAAAGTTAACGATATATTATTTAAAACAACCTCACAAAAACTTCCTTCCTGAACAATGAATAAAGTGACTTCATTTAAGCATAGATATTCTTAAATTTGCCGCCAAGAGTTTTTTCTCAAATCAAGCAGATATCCAGAAAGGAGATAAATCTGCTTGATTCAAGAAATTTACTTATTGATTTAAGGGAAAATATTATTTCTGGCCGATTTCCCATGCACGAAAGTCATTTTACCATGGACATTAACCTATTTATGCTTGGATGATGTGAGCTTTCTCAGCGTTTGGAAGGTCTTCCAGAGGTCTACTCTTCTAAGCGTGTCTTTAAAGGATATGACAACTTCCTCAAAAAGTTTTACTCGCGCTGGGCATAACTACTTGCAAGGCCCAAACGGGGGGGGGGAGGAGGGGAGAGGTATGTCAGGCAACTATGCTTGTTTCCCACACCAACACCAACTAACATGATCTATGCGCTGCAAGCTCCGGTTCCGTGCGGTCCGGTGTGCTTCCGGATTACAACCCCCAACCAACCCTCCTTCCTACCCTCACCACACCCTTTTACAGATACCAATACGCTCTTTTAAATCAAGTCACCATCAGACTCAATATGTTCGCCAATTTTTCAATGCGCCTCAAGTTATGCCCACCCTGTTCAAAAAAACATACGTATATGTCTCCGTTCACACTATTCAATAATCTGCCGAATGTTAAGCAAAGGAGCAGGGTAGATGCATTCTCAGATCAGACTCGAGAAATATTAGCGCATGTCCTGGTCGTGCTTTATTCAGAAATTCATTTAGTAACACGGCAGTAGTATTGTGTATTTTGAGGCAGAATTATCTTTTTCACTGACGAACGCCATGCATTCACTATCAGTGTAATACATGGGTGTGTAAGAAAATAAAAGCTTTAAGTACGTAAAAAAAACTGAATTGTAAGTATAATAGTAAATTCTTCAGGAAAGTGATCTTGTCAAGTCAGATCGGAAAAAAGAAATCTGCATGGGTTTTCAATAAACAAAATTAACCTTATGAATGGGATCCATCATTCCTTTTTTTTCCAAAATTGAAAGTAAAGTTCCACCAAAATTCGAAAATTTCAAGACTGAGACATGACAGATGAAGCCTTCCGATGGTTGTTCTAAAACCAAGTTCTCTCTAATCAGCGGACTTCCAATCGCCACAGCTTTGGTTCGGCTTAACGTGTTTTTACAATGGACCACTAGACAAGGTACGAATTTCAGCATCCTCATTCATGTTTCTTCACCAAAATTTCACGTGAAGCACGACGCGCACAACGAAAATTACTGAAACCAACTCCTAACGGAGATATTAACGTTTTTATTTCACATAGGCTACGAGGAATTTGAACTGCCCGCTCACAAGAAACTCAAAGCTCTACGTGAGTCAAATCGTGCACTGCAACGGTTTCAGCAAGCTTCTCAATCGAGCAATGTTCATTTTCCACCATGAGTTGTTCAAACTATAAGAAATTTGCTACAGCTGAGCCAAAGCGTCAAGATTGAGGTTGCCAGATTTTTATATCGCAGAGACTGTCATGATAACGTTTAGCGCGCGATGTGAGTCACGTAGAGCATTGAGTTTTAAAGGCGAGAGGTTTGAATTCACGCATCAAGAATCATAAAATATCTTCGTAAGAAGTTGATTTCGGTAATTTTCGTTGTGCGCATCGTGTCTTACGAGAAATTTTGGTAAAGAAACAAGTATCCTAAGGCTTAAATTCGAACCTTGTCTAGTGGTCCATTGCAGTTTTATCATACTGCGTTTAAGAGGGGCTTAAAATTTCTAATTTTTCAAAGGACATCCCAACTCTCTCCCTCTGAAAGCAGTAGAAGTCATCAAAAAAAAAAGAGCCTCATACATTTAGAGGCTATTAAACCCCTGACTTGCCTCCCCTTGGACTCTGCCTGTCCCGCAATACCCCTACGCAAATCCACCCCTCCCCTTCCCCCGCACCAGGATCGCAATAAACTGGCTCACATAACGTCACTCCTGTGACGTAAGGACGAATATCGATTTCCGCATGAGCTCTACGGAGCGTGGATTTATATGTGAATCAGGGCTCATATGGAATGGAGATACGACCTTACGTCACGGGAGCGGCGACATAACGCCACGCACACTCACGCACAGCCGATAGGAATCTGTTAAACGAGGCTGTGCGTATTCGCTCCACGTTTCGAATAAAGTCATTTTCCCCCGCCTCACCCCTTGAGCAGAAAACATCGACAGGTGATTTTTTCGGTAACGAAATGCGCGATGCGTAACCGCGCGGCCGAGTTGGGGGATGGGGGTGTTATTTCTTATTTCAAGTGCCCAACTTACTTTTCTATTGTGTTTCCTCTCAGCGGTATCCTTCCTCCCCTTTTCGAAGTAAAGTTCGTAGAGGCTCACCGCAAAGCCGCCCTCCCTCGCACCCCTTCCCGTTGCTGCCACGCGCGCTTGAAGGTATCAAAAGTCACGGGAAAAAACTGGATTGCTGATAAAACAATTAAATTGTTAAAAATACGATGTGTTTCAAATGTACATTTTACAATAATGGAAAGGATTCTTTAACCCCGTGGGTGGTAGGGTATTTTTTGCGGTATTCACATTCAAGCATGTCGGACACTTTTTTAAACTAAAAAATTGTTAAATCAGCCATATCATTGTTTTCCGTGCAGTTCTGTATTTTAACCACGGATTTGCGCTCAGTACAAAATTGCTTATATTAAGATGATAAAATTTTTGCTGCTGTTAATTGTCGGAGATTAGCTAATAATATTATGATTCGCATCCGCAGCATCATGCCTTTGATCTCGGTCATTTGATGAGGGGGAAAGTGTTCTTATGATGTGCTTGACAAATGGACCACCTTTAGCAGAAAAGAACCAAGCCACATTAGCTGTTGCTAAATTCAGTAATGGGCAATGGAGATGTTGCATGTGTCAGGGATTTGCGATTTGACCGTTGATTCTCATGTAAAAGTTCGCGAGAAACACGATGGTGCCCCTGGTTTTCTCTGAAATCATCTCTCAAGCTCAAAAAAAGCTCTCAAGTTGAGGCCAAAATGGAGGGGATATCCCACGCTATCCTGAGAGTCCACCTCTATATCAAGACAAACTCTCCATGCAAAGATAGGGAGCAAATACATTGACAGGGCTGCCACATTATTTGGGGACTCTCAAACTAAAAACACGGCATCACTGCTAATGTATTTGCTCCTTATCTTTGCATGGAGAGTTGGTCTTGATGTAGAGGTGGGCTCTCAGGATAGCGTGGGATATCCCCTCCATTTTGGCCTCAACTTGAGAGCTTCTTTTGAGCTTGGAAGTTGATTCAGAGAAAACCAGCGGCACCATCGTGTTTCTCGCGAACTTTTACAAGAGAATCAACAGTCAAATCGCAAATCCCTCACACATGCAACAAATCCAATCAATTTTTTTCACGAGAGAGTTTGTGCGGATTCGTTTGAAAAGTTTAAAGAACCACTCCACGCTAGGCAGAAAATTTACTGAAATTTGCAAAAATGCCCGTGCAACCGATCCAATGTAAAAAATTAAATTGTCCAATTAAATTGGGCAAAAGCTGATGTGGCTTGGTTCCTATCTGCTTAACCCGATCAAAATATAACGCTTATTTCCTCTATTTTCTGTGATTTAAATCTTCATTGCTAATGGCGAAACATTCACGAGCTATTCCCTCCGAGCCGTTTCCCCCGTCCAATAAAACGTGCAGAGTTAAACTCCTCATCCGTCTTCGCGGGCTGGAAGTAAATTGGGGGTGAGCGATGAGAAAAAATACCGATACAAATTTTCAATCAACTCGCTGATGGGGATGAAGGGGTGTCCCGGGTCCTGCTGCACCTGTGCCCTCTCCCGAGGGAGCGCCGTTTCAAGGGTTGCACTCCGCACCGGATACTTCACCCTCTGCACCATCAGCGCCCATTTGGCGGATAAATTCGAATGACTCTAAAAGAGAGTGTCTTTCTCCACATGCGACGGGCATAATGGCGTGGCGTGCTTTGCGATGAATCGGTTGGTTCGCCGTTAAAACCTATGGAAAAGGATCGATAAACAGGGCATTTGCAACGAAGTCCTTGATAATCGATTCTTTAGCATAGCTTCAAATGGGGAAATATCGATAATCGATCATTCTAGCTTCGCCACTTGCGACGGAATAAAGACCGTTAAAAGACTATTTAATGGTTGGCTCCCAGGGTATATACGTCTCAGAGACACTTTAAAATTCGACAATTTTTCACGTTCTCAAGACGTTCGGGTGTGCGTTGTATGCAGTCAACTTTACAAGTCAGGAATGTTATCGAGAACCTGGACTGATCTTCAGGTTTTGAAGTTTATACAATTTTGCATATATTCGGTTGACCGCTCTAAGATGTTGGAAATAATAAAGTGAAAATTCAAAATAGTATGATACCTCTAGGAAGATTAACAAAAAAAATTTTTTTTTTTGAAAAATATTAAAAAATGCCGCATCAGAGGAAAATACAACCATGCGTTTTACAGGTTGAAACTTGCAGCTCAAAAATTATATCGATGTCCGAAGTGCAGAGCCGCACGCATTCATTACAATGTTTCAAAAGTTCCGCTCCTTTCATATTTTTAGAATGGAAACAAGCCAACTTCAAAGCTTGAAATTCATATAGAAAATTTTGTCAAGAGAAGAAAATCAAGGTAGTTTTCAAGAAATTACGGTGACTAGCTTGCCAAAGAAGAAATGAAGTATGACAGAATTTCCGTGACATAGCAAACAAAGATACGTGGTTTCGTATTTTGGTCGTCGATTTAATTAATGGAAATAGGTTATTCCATGTTTTGATCCCTCGTGATGTTTGGGGCTCTTTGCAAAACTTTATCGAATGAGCTTGATTGATAAATCCCTACTTTAGCAATGCTCTGTATCGACAAACGTCATTCGATAGAAGCTAGTTCAACAATCGACCCGCAAGCCCTTATCCTCGTGGACGGTCACGTATGCTGCCATGCTAAGGAGAAACGCTGTATGAACTTTCTAGTGTTGCTAAATTTCTTCTGATAAAATACGACTTCATTGGGTAAATCGTAAATATTTTTCTCCCAATTTTTCCGACTATTTTCTTCGCAATTTGATCAAATATAGTTGGTTAGTTAGTTATTTTATTTACAAACACTCAGCATCCTAGGCTATCAACGTCTTTTTTGGAAGATGGGTGTATATACAAAAATTCAGATTTTTAAATTAAGGGAGGCAAAAAGTTTCAGGTTTGGTTGTGACATTGGGTTCTGAACGTTTAAAGGAAAAATATACATAAATTCAGTCAAAAATACTTGTTTCATCGAAGGAAACTTGCCAACTCTCAAATGTTCATACGTTTTTTTTTCCTTAACACGGCAGTAAGTATGTATCTCTTAATCATAACATGTATACAAACTTATCCATACCAAATATTTTGACGGACGACCGAGTCACTTTTCCAAACCCTGTTACGAATAAAGAATACCGTCCTTACATTAAAAACCCATTGTGATTTTTCGATGAGATAGAAACGGGAGATAGAGTAGGGTTCTCGTAAATTTCGCCTTCCATTTGCTCCGCGGCGAGGGCCAATGAACGAATATTTAAGGGCGAGGCTAATCTGCATTTGAATTGGAGACAAGTAAACATTATTAAATTTGAATATTTACCCAATCAAAGTTCATCAAGTTTCATGAGTTTTCACAAATTTAATCAAATAAATGTCTCGTCGACACGACATGCCACCACGTTTAAATTAGGAGGCCCTCCGTTTGAGCGTGTTCGCGCAGTAGGAAGTTTCGGCCTGTTCGGCGGACTGAAAGCAATCGGAATGGATCGGCTGGTCACGCATCCGATCCTTTTCTATCGATATAAAGGACCGATAGACAAGCTACGAATTTAAGCATTCTGATACGTGTTCCATAAGAAAATTTTCACGTTTAACATGATTTTTGCATTGAAAATTGAGGCACTGGATGCTTGATGATGCTGGATGATTGTTGAAATCGATGGACAAAGCGATAGATGAAGATGGTATAGGAAGGGTAGAGCGATCTCATTGGTTGAAATGGGTGGTTCTTATAGACTAAGGGGGTAAATGATGGACTAACTAGCGTCTTCCGTAGGTTGCCGTTAGTAGGTCTATTACCTACCCCCTATGCCCATTGCAACCACCTGCTTTCACCAATAGGATCCCCCCGTATCCTTATTTTCTTCTTTGTCTATAGCTTTGTCTATCAATTTCAACAAGCAGTCCACTGGGGCAAGAACAGATCGGGCTAAAGTCACATCAGAAAGTAGCAGCATTCAACAAAAGGTCATGTTCTAACAAAAGTAAACCAACTGTTGCACCTCAAGTCGGTGTGAAAGTTGAAGGTTTAACTGATTCCTGTAGGTTTAAATGAGGATAATGCCGAGTGAAAATACCTAAAGACATCGATAGGTTTCCAAATTTCGGAATACGTGATCCGTATGGGCCTAACCGCCGAGACGATTTACAGACCTAACGGGTGGAAACATTGGAAGAGTAGTCTTTTGGGAGGTACGGCCCCTGTTCCTCCACAACACTGATATATTCAACAAATACTCAGTCGTTGACACGTTTATAGAGCAGCTTTATGAAAGTGTTGCCAACTCTCTGCATATTCAAAACTATCCAAATACCAACGAGAAAAGATACAGGTATTCGTGCACCTTTCCAGCCGGTCACGACATTTTGTTACATTAACACTTTCAGAAGAATGTTTGTAATTTTACAATCAACAATTTTAGAGAGGGCAGTTTTTTTCTAGCGCTGCTACAGAACATGTCACCAGTGACTAGTGCAACTAAATTATTTTTCCAACTTTAGGGGCGGGCTGTTCATCAAATATGTAACGCTCAAGGAAGGGTATTGGGTGGTCTGAATTAGCGTTACGATCACGACAGGAGAGAATGGGATCGGTCCAAGGGTCGCGTTACGTACGGCGCTGGTGTTTTGTAAAGAAGATTCCTTCTCATTTTCTTACACTCCCATTTGATTTGTTTTGAATACTTCGTGTCAAAATTGGTGTATTTTCTAACGGAAATAGATATTTACTTTTAATTTTTCTGTTTTTCCATTTTACCCTGGAATTTCATAAATTCATAAAAAAATTGGACCCTTTACCCGCATACAATTTCTTCTCTCATTGTTGGATTTTTCCGTTTTTCACATAAAAAAGGGGGTAAACTAAATTCTAGCAGTGATTTTTCTATTCCTTTATATGAGGGTGGGGGGAGGAGATCGCTACGTATTGTGTGTCTTCTTTTTTCTAGCCCCACAGCCATAGCCCGAAGTCCCATTGTGGGCTTTGGCCTCCATGGCAATGCCTCGCCACTCGCCGTACTGATTCCTATCCCGAACCGTAGTCCACCATCCTCTGACTCTCATTCCTCGTAGGCCTTTCTCAGCATATTTCATCCACCCGAGTCGAGGCATTCCTCTTTTCCTGCTCAGCGATAGCTTTTGCGTATTTTGTGGGAGCGAATAAACCTGTGTTTTGAGGAGAGAGAAAGAGAGAGGAGGTAAAAACATTCGACCTTTCTCGTAAGGTATTTCACGGAGGGTCGCTCTTCGCCATGACTAAAGGAAAATATTTCAAGTATGTCGAGAAAATCGACAACAGGACAGTGATTTTTGGAACTGGCGTTGATTTGACACTAATTATATGATAATGAGGGATATTCCGAGTCAACGGGATGCGCAACACGATTAGGGCATTTTAAAAGGGCCGTTGGTGGCGTCCGTGTCGCATGTGACAGCCTCTCCAGTCGTCAACAGCCCGGTTACGCCACCGCTCATTTCCATATTTAAGGTGAGCAAAGTCGTTCCTCTGGTTCTCGCTCCTGTTCTTGAATGTTCATTGCTCTGTCGCTCCCGAGAGTGAAACTTTGCCGATTGAAAGGGATTATTTTAGGAACAAAACCATTCAAATGAAATAGAACGGCAAATTCCCGTTCTGATTTTATAAAAGTCACAAAAGCTCCTTTGAGGGAAGCGCATTAGCAGAAAGGGACCAACGCAATTTTTAAGGAAATTGAGGTTACACAATTAAAAATTGAGGAGTGAAATTCGTTGCCGGAGTAGCCAGTATATAGTGCCCAATAACCCTTAGTGACAAGAAAGGGTAGTAAAATTATTAGCATCATAAAAAGCGTATATGACATTCCGCAGAAAGAGTAGATTCCGCTCCAGAATAGTGTAAGTCACTCTGCAAGGAAAATAGATTCCGCTCTATTCAGATCACTCGGGGTTTTTGGGTGCTAAATAGACCCGACATAAACTTTCACCCCAAAATGTTTAACAGTGCACGGTTCATCTGAATAAACCGTGTCATCCACTCTAGTGTAATACAAGCATTTTCTTCAGGCAAAATTTATTTTATCTGAAATTTTGAATTTGAATTGTGCAAAGTGGTCGGCATTCGTTCAAAAATACGAAACAATCAATCAACTGTGAAAAGACTGTTACAAAATGGTAATGCACTTTTAACTCCTTCATCCGTAATATCTTTCGATGGGGCTCTATACAAGATAAGAATTCAAACACTACGCAAGATGTTTTCTCTTCAAAATTTTACGACGAGAACGAACCACGCGACGGGAAGTCTCAAAATCAAATCCTAAACGAGATATAAGTGTTTACAATTAACATTGGTCAAATGGCAAAAATACAAATGACGTAATTTGTATAATCGAACTTCCATTTGACCTGTGTTAAAAATATTTGGTAATATCTCATTCAAGAGTTGAAGTCAGAAACTCCCGTTGTATGATTCGTTTTCTATGAAAGATTTTGAAGAGAATTCAAGTGAAGTCAATTTCTAGTTCGGACCCTGTCTAGTGGTCCATTGTCTTTTTTAAGCTACATTCATACTTAATTTCTAAAATAAAAACCTCCTTTGAGGTTGTTCGGTCGTGCGTTATGTGTTGAATAAACAATCAGTCCCTCTGTGAATACAGAGCCGAAAAAGTTATCACCCTCTCGTATCTGGACTGCGATAGCGGACCAAAAACCACGCCGGGCGGGAGGACCCGGACGGACACTATCAAAAATAATTTAGAGGCCACGGTCGGATGTCCAGGGGCTCTCGTACTGTCAGCGCATCCGCCGCCCGCTTTATTTACAGCCTCTGTCGCGGTTATTTATCCCGGGTTTTCAAAGCGGGAGTCGTGAAAGTCCTCCAGGAGGAGCCGTTACCACGTGGACGCGACGCCGACGCGCCGGGTGGTATCAAAGCGCCGACGTGTAGCAGGAGTTTATGACGCTGCGCCGCGAGCCGTGGCGTAAGAGATCCGACTCTTAGCCTCCTGATGACGGGTACTAGACGCTGTGGACACCGGGTTATCCAGAATAATGTGGCAGTAGGCCAGTATATGGACGTCGAAGTGTTCGGATATTTCGTCACCCCTCTGACGTAAGGGCGTATCTGGATTTTCACGTGAACCCTGTTGTCCATACAACTCCATGTCCTCCAGGGCTCATGTCAGAATCGAGTTACGCCCTTACGTCAGAGGAGCGACGATTTTAGAAATCGTCACATTCCGGCCAAAGTATCACAAGCGCCATGCGATTCCATTAATTTAAACTACATTTTAGTTTGACGAAAATTTCCATGCTCCTTTGATATATTTGGTTATTTTCAAGTTTAAAAAAAAGAAGAAAAAATTCTGTATCCTGCGAACATTTTTTCATGAGGGAACACGTTGCAATTAGTTCGATGCTACTCTTGACTTGCGTTTTTTGACAATTTTACGGAAAGTTCGAGGTTTTGAACACAGGAAATGCTAAAACCTCGCTTATGAATTGAATTTGAAAATTTTCAGTGAGTCCATGAAATTGTAGGTATTTTTTTTTTATTTATTTTTTTAAAAATTTTAAAAAAGACAAAACAGAATTTGGTTGTTAATTTCTGATCTTATATAATGGAAAATTACCTGAATTTCGTAAATGCATGCAGAGAAAATGGTTCAAGTAAACGTTAGCGTGCAGATTTTTATTAATTTTTTGCTTTACATCTTGTGAGCTACACAAACAACAACTACACAACAAAAAAATATTCAAAGCTAGTTTCGATTCCAAACCAAAAAGTCAAAGTGTGCCTGCGCCATTTAAACCGAAGTTAGGCCTCAATATTATGAAATTGAAGTTTTTTCTATGGCGCGTAGTGCAGCACCAACGCATGATTTTCAATTCCAGGCGTATAATTCGGGCTGGTCACCGGTTCCTGAACTCAGTTTTCCCGATTGGATCGGTTGCGTGTGATGTGTGATACGGTGTCCTTGAGGTGCCATTCATCATTCATCATTCTGATGGAGTTCGTTCACACTCGTCATTTGATTCACTCTTCGGCCAATAAATGCCCCATTCCATTTTTCACCACTTCATATTTTCCGCACGTCCTCCGATTCCCATGCTCGCAATCCATCCGCGCTCCTCATCAGATGCTCGCCTTCAATTTCAACCAGCATCCTTGCCAGTGCGTCCACTTACGACATGTTTTTTTTTACGACCCTTTTGAGCAGAATCTGGCTTATTATCACAAGAAAACAGCTTTCCTTGGCTATTGCTCACTAGAAAAAAAAAAAAAAAAACACATTGGATCTAGAGTCCAGACTCTTGAAAACATTGACAAGAAAAAATACTCTTGATTCAATCAGATTTTTTCTTAAATCAAAAGGAAATCTGCTCAAATTATTCAAACGCTGGATTTAAGCAAAAATCCGATTGAACAAGAGTATTTTTTTTTTGTCAATGTTTTTAAGAGTCTGGACTCTAGATACAATGTGTTTTTTCCAGTGCTTGTGATAATAAAAAATGCATTTTCATTGTGAACGTTGCTCCAAAGAGTCCGCAGTTAGTCTGCGTCTGTCCATAGACTTAGGAATAGTATCATAAAAAAAGGACGTAAAGTCGTAATTCAAACTGAACTTTTGAAGTTCCAACCTGACGGATTAGAAGTGTGAATTTCAATAATAAATTTAATGGACTACAAACATCGACAATATCTGTTTAAAGTGACATTTTTGCGCGGTTCTGTGGCAAAATTGTCCTGAAATACTGCTTCTAAAGTGACACCAGTGCCTTAATTTTGGAATTTCTATAGTAGGTACTAAGACTCCTTCTCGCATGGATTGACACACATTTTTAAGAAACTGAGGATTTCGCTTATTTAATCTTCAGATCACACGTAAAAATCAGTAACATTTTAGACAAAAAATTCACACCTATGCTCTTGTCATATTCACATTCGTAGGTTCCAGGTAGCGCCTCGAAAGCGGTTTTTATGTATTTATATTCTTGCGAAAAATCGAATAGGTTGAGTCAATCTTGCAATCTTGAGATGTAGTTTACATTTCTTCTTCTGGGAAATGACGATTTGGACCGTCTTTAGCAGAGTGAAACCAAAATTTTTGCTCGAATTGGAAGATAGAAAGATAAATTGTTCAACGAAAATGTCCGAAAATTTCACTGAATTTTCTTTGCGCTGCCGATAAAATTCAGTGAAATTGTGAAAAAATAAAATGACGATGGAAATTTTAAAATGTCGCGTGGCGCTTGTGATACTTTGGCCGGAAGGTGAAGATACAGCGAGACGCGGCAGTCGGAATTTTAGTGACCACCGTTCGATCTCATAACAATAAAATCGTCAATGATGCCGACAATGCGACCAGCGTAGCCGCACCACGCACCCGAGTGCGAGTCTTCTTATTGTACATGCCTTTCGTGACGCCGACGTCAAATCTATTCTGAAAAAAAAAAAATGGATCTCATGCGACTGCAATTTCGTTTCAATATTCTATTCATGCGAGACACCCTCTTCCTTGTCCATCTAATTTTCATCTGCACGCATCGGGGACGTTCCACGGGAGGCGACTAGAGTGCCTGCGGGCCGATTATTGAAATTGATAGACAAAGCTATAGACAAAGGAGAAAAAAGAGATATGGAGAGATCCGATTGGTGGAAGCGGGTGGTTGCAATGGACAAAGGAGGTAGGTAATAGACTAACTAACGGCAACCCAAGAGAGACCCGACAGTCAGTCTATCATTTTCTCCCTTTGTCTATGGGAACCACCCATTTCAACCGATAGGATCGCTCCATACCCCCTATGTCTTCTTTGTCCATAGCTTTGTTCATCAATTTCATAATAATCAGTCCGCTGCATCGGAAGAGTTTACGAACAAGTCGGTAATTTTGAGGTTTGGTCATGGAGCTTGTATGGCTCAAAAAGGCAGCCAACTGGATTGCATTTTGCAAAAAGGAACCAGAAGCATTGCAATGTTGCTAAGATTATGCAGCTTCTTTTGTCTTGGAAGAAAACCCTGATCATCTATGAACAGTTTTTTTTTTAATCGCTGAAAACTGTAAATTAAGGACGAAAATTACCTTGTAAATTTCATATTTTTCAGGGTTTCAATAGTTATATTGCAATGGATGAAGTTACACAATCTCAGCAACATTGCAATGATCCTGGTTCCTTTTTGCAAAATGCAATCCAACTATGGCTAACCATTGCTAAATGGCTGTGGCTATGGCTATGGCTATGGCTATTGAATATGGCTACATGACAAAAATAGCTATGAATTCGAAGTATCCAGATTGATTTATTATTACAATTGTTAATACCCGTCGATTGTAAAGCACGTATTCGACTTATTTTTAGTATGAATTCATTCTTATTGCAGAAAGTCGCGCGTTATTTATGAACATTCTTAAAAGAAAAAAGGACAAACTCTGCCCGGTATGAATTATGATTACTAATGATTTTTCTGCGCGCCTGCTTTCGCATATCTCAGTTTTAACTAAAAATCCAGAATGTCACTTGATCTGTTCTTAGATGGCACACCGCACCTGTAACTTCATATTTACTACTAATCTTCAGTGCGAAAAATGAATGATCGCAATTTTAATGGGTGTTTAAAGTTATATTTCTCATCTGTTCTTGTTACGGAAAGCACGCAGGGGGAAGTAAGAGCAAAGTATGTTATGTAAGAAAAAACAGCAAAAAAAAAAAAATCGTCTTGAAAATTTTTTTTCGAGGCACCCTGTATAATGAGATGAAATCCATTCGTCAGAATAACGCGGGTTGATATTTTTTATTCATACAATTCCACGAAGATAATTTTATCTCGGTTTTAATTCTCAATGTAGCTAGCTATCATTCACTTTGTGATAGTCGTGATATCAATTCCCCGAGCTAATTCAGTTCATTCTTAGACTTCATTATGGGTGATTCCGGCCGTTTTTTCCTTGGAATTCCCTCAACAATAATATTTATCCAAATACATCTTATTTTTCAGGTGAGCGTGATCTGAAATAACGTGCATTGGTACATTAGAATGGATGTGCAGTCATAACAAAAGTGAAAAAGTCAACACATTTTATTTTATATTTTTATTCATTGGTTTTTCAGACACATGGTTTCCTAGACCTGAATGTAGAAGACGTGGATGATTCTGCCCCACATTTACGCCCCCTTAAGGTAAGCCAATTTTTAAAACTGAGCAATCAGTTCGGTAGCCTGGCAACTCCAATCAGCTGATCGCTCTTGCTATTTTTCAATAAACCTTTATACATGTTTAAATCAATGCACATTGAAAAATCTGTAATCGACTGAGTTTATTTCAATCACAGTGCAGAGGATTTTTCGGTTCGTTCGAATTTTTTCAGAATTTTACAGAGCAAACTTAACGCCAAACATGGTTTAACTTTGTTAAACTTTCGATGAATCTAATAAAAGAATACCTCAAAGCATAATCGCGCTATATATACTCCGCGTCGAGTCCAAAAGGAATGCGGTCACCGGTGAATCAGGTCGAACTTTCCAATGGGTGTAAAAAGATTGTGTTAGTGAGTGCTTTTAGCTTTTCTTCATAGTTTGAAATATTTTGGTGAGACATGCAGTGAAAATTACAGCGGAGATAAAACATGACTTCAGAACTCTCCAGGGATTTAATGTATGATGACTTACGATAATACGGCAGATGTATCCTAATTTTGGTTGTGTGCTTGTGTGTCGTAGGCGGATGGTCTAATAGAGTAATTCAGCAAATGGTCAGACAATAACAGATCAATTTGACGTATTTCTACTAAACAGAACTATGTACGGGTGCGGGAAAGATAGGGTGAGCTCGTAGCGAGGTGGATAGGAAACAATGTAGTCAGTAGGCGTGATTCTTTTTGGTGAAATGGAAAAGCGAGATTTTAAATGCGGTAAACAGAACTGTGTGCTAACTGAATGCGGGACTCATGAGCCGCGGGCATGGCAAAAGAGCGGCGTGGACAAGGCTCATGAGTTAAAGGGAGGAAAGCCAACATCGGAGACGGCTTTGTTGCCGCTGACGTCACTGGCGCTTTATAATTCCCATGCATTCTTACCAGCCCAGAACTAACGAGCACACCCAATCTTTCCCACCCCCGGTTTAAGTATTCGCACGTTCAATTATTCTCTTACAGATTTAAACACATCTTCTGCAAATTTTTTATGAGATCCAGGACAGTTGGCATTATCTAACTTTTTTGCGTCCCTTACCTGCCGGTCTAGGGTTGCAACATACCCCCTTTAAGTTCAGCTCTAAACCAGCGGGTGAGGGACGCCAAAAAGTTAGGTGACGCCAAGCGGACTTCATTTGGCAATACGGAACTATCAATGGACCACTAGACAAGGTACAAATTTAATCATTCTGATACATGTTTCTTAACTAGAATTTCACGTAGAACACGATTCGCGCAACGAATATTACTGAAATCAACTCCTAACGGAGTTATTAACATTTTTATTTCACATTGGTTACGAGGAATTTGAACTGCCCGCTCACAAGAAACTCAAAGCTCTACGTGAGTCAAATCGCGCACTACAACGCGGTCTCAGCAATCTTCTCAATCGAGCAATGTTCATTTCCACCATGTGTTGTTCAAACTTTAAGCAATTTGCTATAGCTGAGCCAAAGCGTCAAGATTGAGGTTGCCAGATTTTTATATCGCAGAGACTCCCAATCGGAAATTTGACCTTGGGCAGATCGGAAAAATATTGTGGCAACCTTAGCGAGATTGTGAGCATATTTCAACAGAAAGGTTGGCCTGAGAATCTTGGTACAATATGCCATCAATACTGGATATATAACCTTAGTATTTTAATATTGCACTAATATTAGCAACATTAGAAATCCAACGTCAGATGGTGCTCGGTGATTCCAAGATTGTCACAATGTTGTCACAATATTGGTTATACAATATTGGTAAACTAATACTGTCGTAGAGTTATGTTTTCAATATTGCAGTAATATGTTAGTTTTAACATTGGCGCATTATTAAAAAAAATACTGAACATAGGCTTCTGCTCATAATATTGACACAATATTGACACAATATTAGGAAAACAAAATTGCTAAAATAATATCGAGACGATGTTATCTCTGTGATACTGCGGTATTGTTATTATGTTAACATTCAATTAACGTTAGAACAACAAACATAACATGCTTCTGTTCGTAATATTGTCATAATATTGACACAATATTGGATATCTAAAACTGCTGAATTGATGTTATACTAACATTATTTTTACAACATTGTGGTAATATTCGCACTTTAACATTGTCACAAGATTAAGAAAATAAACATTTTAGGCTTCTGTTTCTAATATTGTCATAAGATTAACACAATATTGTGCGCGACGAGCACAATTCGACCGCGTTTGCTATTTCCGCCACCAGGGCGCGCTCGCCGCGGATCTGCCGTTGCGGTCCCTTTAAGGGCAAATTAAAGGGCAAAAACTGCGACCTTTCGCTTTTTGACGTAATAGGCACATGATCCATAGGCGTCTAACCCATCTTACCGATATTCTTAGGCCAAGGGCTCAAATGGAGCTTTTTGGCAACGGTCCGCGCGCGGCCGCCCCGTCAATGGGGCTGGTTCTCGTTTCGGCTGGGCAGTGCCCGTTACAAGTGGGATCCACGTTGAATACTTCAGCCAGTGCAAGTAGCCAAGAAAGTAGCAGACCTAGGAAGGTTCCTCGGCAGTCGGCACTCTCATGTTCCGTATGCCTACATTATAGGCAGTGCGATATGCTAAGAAGTTTCTCCCGCGAGGACGGCAGGTAATACGGCGTTCTATCGCCTACCATTCCTCAGAGGTAAGTTTGGAAATCCAATCTTGTCTCAGAGGTAAAATAAATATCCTGCCAATATTATGGCAATATTTTAACATCAAGACTATGGCAACATCATGATCAGAATAACCGCTGAACAAGCTTGGAGCAATATTACTAACATAACATTGTCACAATATTGAATATCCAAGTTTGTCTCGGAAGTAAAATAATGTCCCACCAATATTGTGGCAATATTGTCAGGGTAGGCTTGGAGCAGTCTTACAAACCGAACCTTGGCACAATCTTTGGGCTCAAGCTTGTCCCAGAGGTAAAATAAATGTCCTGCTAGCATTGTGGGAACATTAGCAAGATAAGCTTGGCAACTCTATTCAAATGTGAAAAAATGTCATACTAAGCTTGTACCAAGGTCAAATTTCCGATTGGGATGTCATGATAAACGTTTAGCGCGCGATGTGAATCACGTAGAGTATTGAGTTTTTCATGAGCGGGTGGTTTGAATTCACGCATCAAAATTATTGAATATCTTCGTAAGGAGTTGATTTCAGTAATTTTCGTTGTGCGCATCGTGTTCTACGTGAAATTATGGTTAAGAAGCATGTATCAGCATGCTGAAATTCGTACCTTGTCTAGTGGTCCATTGGACGTATATCTACCAAACAGACCTATGTGGAGGTGAGAAATATGAGGTGTGCTCGTTAGTTCTCTGGCCATAAGAGTGAATGAGAATAATAAAGCGCCAGTGACGTCAACGAAGATGGAACCGCCGTCGTCCCGCTTCCGCTTTGTCTTTAACTCATGAGCCCTGTCCATGACGCTCTCTTGCCATGCCCGCGGCTCATGAATCTCGCATTCAGTTGGCACATAGGTCTGTTTGATAGAATGTAAAATCCCGCTTTTCCAATTCTTCAAAAGGAATCACGCCCACATTTACATTGCTTCTTATGCAGCTTCGACGAGCACACCCCATTTCTCACCTCCACATAGGTCTGTTTGGTAGAAATACGTCAAATTCAGGCTCATTCATAAAAAAACCTATCAGCATATTGCAACTAATGGTGCATATGTTGTTTTACGACTCCTGTGATCCTCCCTCAGCTGGGCGCCCCAGAGCCACCCGCCTTCACCCACCCGCGCTCGTGGGCGGAGATGCGCGACTCGGCGCTGTTCGTGGACAAAACCGCCTTCATCCACGACTTCTACGGGGGCGTCAAACCGCGCCACTGGATGATCAAAGGCCGCCGCGGGACCGGGCGCACCATGATCCTGGACATGCTCCGGCGCTTCGTCGAGCTGGACCCCAACGTCAAGGGCACCACGATGGTGGCCAAGAGGTCCCACAAGAACTTCCACCTCTTCGCCGACCCCCTGCCGAGCACCGGGCTCCCGCCGGAGATCTTCAAGAACAAGCCCTTCTTCCGCAAGCACTTCGGCTCCTATCCGGTCATCTACCTGGACTTCAAGCTGGCCGGCAGGACCTACAACGAGATCGCCCTCATGCGCCAGCTCCTCATCGGGCCCATCCGCGATGCCGTCCACGAACATGAGTACCTTCTTAATTCGACCGAGATTGACGAGGAGCACAAGGAGCTACTCAAGAAGTACCTCCATCCGGACCCCTTGGCTCATGAAGCTATCGTTCGCGCCTACCCGCCAAAGACGGCCATTCTCCTCCTCAAGAAAAGCATTAAGGATCACTATAAACTGTAAGAAAACCCCTATTTTATAACCATAGCAACATTATAGGAAGGAAGGGCGCCGTATGAGCTTTCAAGAGTTGCCAAATTTCCTCGGATAAAACATGTGTTTTTAAGGAAAGTTTCGCGTGTTTTTTCTTGAAATTTTCAGATATTTTTTTTTATTAAATTGCCATCAAAATTGTCTGAAAATTGGTAGGAAAAATTCACAATTCTCCCGGTATATTCAGGGCACGTCTCAGGTTGGGCAACGTCTGAAGGCTCATATGGTGTTCTTTCTTAGCACGGTCGAACAGTGAAACTGCAAAAATGCGTATCTCGGTTACGGTGTTTCGAAATCTCCGCTCCTATTTGATTTTTTAGAGGAGACCAAACAAACATCAAAGCTTGAAATTTTCGCAGAATTTTCTGTATAAAAATAAGAAAAATCACTAAAATTTTAAAAAAAAATTACGTTCTGTAGTTTTCCATAAAGCAAATAAAGTATGACAGGAAGTTTGCAACGCCGCAAACCGAGATACGCGTTTCTGCAGTTTCACCATCGATAGGCGAACGCAGCGAGTTAGCAATATTGTTTCCTCCCCATTAAAGTCTTAGGAAATGTATCGATGACAAGAATCAGTTACACAACACAGGTTTAAATGAAGGAAAGCACTGTTGCAAACCTCCTGGATCTGTTTGTGCCTATAACTCTAGATAGACGAACTGTGATCGGAAGTAAATTTGAAAGCATTACAAAGCTGATACACGCAGAGCATACATTACCACAACTTTTTCGGACGGTACGTCCATCAACAAAGGTGCAACCATAAGGACCAATTAACTAAAAGCAACTACGCCTCGGCTATGCCTTTTCCATTGCCTCCTGTTGACATTTAGTGTTGCTATGTGTTTTATTGCAATAGTTTCAATTAATGCTTTGATGACAGGTTTTTTTATTACAAATGGACGTATTTCTGTCAAACGGAACTAAGCGCCATCGGAGGAGGAGGGTAGAGGGGGGCTTGAATTGGCGGCAAAATCGGGCGTCGGGCTCATTCCGTCCTATACTCGCAATGCTTTTCCATGGCGCTTAGTTCCGTTTGACAGAACGCGCTATCCGGCATTCTAAATTCCTCAAAAGGAACTCAATTTGGCGCTTAGTTCCGTTTGACAGAAATACGTCCAAATAACTTATCTTGAAACTCTGCCATGGATGTTACCCTAAATATGCACCGAATTTTTCCTCACTTTTGTGTGGAAGTAAACCGCCTGGAAATGAATTTCATTTACTGCAAATGCTATGAAAAATTCCAAAATTGAGGCGCTGGGTGCAAAAACCGCATTTATTGGTTGCGGTGTCTCAGAATATTTGCTGACGTTTCATCCATCATAGTTAAAGCAAATGTATGGGATTTGTTGAAAATTTTACTGAATTTTTTTCATAATTTTACGATGCTGAATACGAAAACTTTCAGAAAATTCACCCAATTGTTTCCTCTCTGATATATAAGTTAGCGGCGGAGATTCTGAAACACCACAACCAAGAAATGCCCTTCTTGCACCCAACGCCTCAATTTTTGCAGCATTACAAGGCTCATGCGCTCTTTTACCAACAAAGTCCTTGATTTTAAATGCTTTATTTATGTATATCGACGGTGTAAGTCGGTAATCACATAGCTCGGTTTGCGACGTCGCAGACTTTCTGTCATACTTTAGTTTTTAAACAGAAAACTACTCAGCGGCAATTCTTTAAAACTGCTGTGATTTTTTTTCCCTGTGCGAAGAAAATTCTGCAAAAACTTCAACGAATGATGTCAATTTTTTCTCTTTAAAAAAGGAAAAAAAAAGAAAAAAAGAAAAACATAGAGGCGGAGATTTTCAGACACCGCAAACGAGATATCGACGGTGAAACTACCAAACCACGTATCTCGTTTGCGGTGTTTAAAAATCTACGCTCACATTTTATTTTTTTGAAGTAGACCAAATCAATATCATTCCTTGAAATTTTCACGGAATTTTCTCCGCACAAAGAGGAAAAATCACAGACATTTTCAAGACTGGATGTTAAGTAGTTTTTCATTTAAAAAATAAAGTATGACAGGAAGTCTGCGACGTCGCAAACCGAGATAC
>NW_017547141.1:591547-611377 GCF_001854935.1 Bemisia tabaci | reverse complement strand
GACTCTTGATTCAATCAGATTTAAGCTTAAATCAAAAGGAAATCCGCTCAAATTAAGAGGCTTGGTTCTTGATTTAAGCTTAAATCTGATTGAATCAAGAGTATTTTTTCTTGTCGATGTTTCGAAGAGTCTGGACTCTAGATCCACTGTGTTTTTTTCCAGTGAATCCGGTTTTTGTCAAAAGAAACTTGGCAACGTTTTTTTACGTCCTTTTTGAGCGAAATCTGGCTTATTATCACACACTGGAAAAAAAAAACACTTTGGATCTAGAGTCCAGACTCTTGAAAACATTGACAGGAAAAAGGACGCTTGATTCAATCAGATTTAAGCTTAAATCAAAAGGAAATCCGCTCAAATTAAGAAGCTTGGTTCTTGATTTAAGCTTAAATCTGATTGAATCAAGAATATTTTTTCTTGTCGATGTTTTTAAGAGTCTGGACTCTAGATCCAATGTGTTTTTTTTTTCTAGTGCAAAAAAACTGCTTTTTTTGGCTATTGCTTGTGTTAATAAAAATTGAATTTTCGTCATGGACGTAGCTCTAAAGAGTCCAGAGTTACTCTGCGTCTGTCCGTGTCCATAGACTTTGGAATAGTATCATAAAAAAAGGATGTAAAGTCGTAATTCAAACTGTACTTTCTAAGTTCCAACCTGACGGATTAGAACTGTGAATATTAATAATAAATTTCATGAACTACAAACATCGACAATGCTGTCTAAAGTGACATTTTTGCGCGGTTCTGCGGCAAAATTATCCCGAAATACTGATTCTAAATTGACACCAGTGCCTTAATTTTGGAATTTCTATTGTACTAAGACTCCTTTCCGCATGGATTGACACACACTTTTAAGAAACTGAGAATTTCGCTCATTTAATCTTCTGATCACACGTAAAAATCAGTAACATTTTGGACAAAAAAATTCACACCTATCCTCTTGTCATATTCACATTCGTAAGTTCCAGGAAGCGCTTCAAAAGCGGCTTTTATGTATGTATATTCTAGCGAAGAATCGAATAGTTGGAGTCAATCTTGCATTCTTGAGATGTACATTACATCCTTTTTCTGAGCAATGACGATTTGGACCGTATTTAGCAGAGTGGAACCAAAATTTTTGCTAGAATTGAAAGATAGAAGGATAAATTGTTCAACGAAGCTGTCCGAAAATTTCACTGAATTTTCTTTGCGCTGCCGATAAAATTCAGTGAAATTTTCAAACAGATTCAACCAACAATTTCTTTGTGAAAAAATAAAATGACGATGGAAATTTTAAAATGTCGCGTGGCGCTTGTGATACTTTGGCCGGAAGGTGAAGATACAGCGAGACGCGGCGGTCGAAATTTTAGTGACCAACGTTCGATCTCGTAACAATAAAATCGTCAATGATGCCGACAATGCGACCAGCGTAACCGCACCACGCTCCCGAGTACGAGTCTTCTTATTGTACATGCCTTTCGTGACGCCGACGTCAAAGCGATTCTGAAAAAAATGGATCTCATGCGACTGCAATTTCGTTTCAATATTCTATTCATGCGAGACACCCTCTTCCTTGTCCATCTAATTTTCATCTGCACGCATCGGGAGGCGACTAGAGTGCCTGTCTCGGAAGAGTTTACGAACATGTCGGTAATTTTGAGGTTTGGTCATGGAGCTTGTATGGCTCAAAAAGGCAGCCAACTGGATTGCATTTTGCAAAAAGGAACCAAGAGCATTGCAATGTTGCTAAATGGATTGTGCAGCTTCTTTTGTCTTGGAAGGAACCCTGATCATCTATGAACAGTTTTTTTTTAATCGCTAAAAACTGTAAATTAAGGACGAAAATTACCTTGTAAATTTCATATTTTTCAGGGTTTCAATAGTTATATTGCAATGGATGAAGTTACACAATCTCAGCAACATTGCAATGATCCTGGTTCCTTTTTGCAAAATGCAATCCGCAACTATGGCTAACCATTGCTATATGGCTGTGGCTATGGCTATGGCTATTGAATATGGCTATTTATCTGACAAAAATAGCTATGAATTCAAATTATCCAGATTGATTTATTCAGTGGCGTAACGGGTGCCCCCGCAGACCCTGCTATGCAGGGGGGCCCAGGCGCCTAGGGGGCCCTCGGCCGCCGGGATTTTTTTTTTCTCTATCTCTCTCTTTGATGCTCAGCTTTGGTTTCAAACTTTGGGCCTTTTCTTACCGAGATGGGGCTTCATCTGATTTTTATTGTTAGCTCGGGGTTTTTCACACTTCTCTTGGACTGTTACTAACTTTTCGTTTGCTGGACTCAATGATTCCTAAATAATTTTCTCTTCTTTCGTCACTTTTCGTATTTCGGGATTTAGGAGGCTCAAGAATCTAAAAGCCTTAGGGGCCCTTTGATTCTTGGGCCTCGGCTGAGCACCCGCCTTCCTTTAGATCCTTGATCCTTTAGGGGCTCCCTTTAATCAGGTACTTTTACGTTTTTATTTTTTTTATTTTATTTTTTTTATTTTTTTTAAAATTTATTTATTTGCGCAAACATGTAAGTGAATCAAATTCCATCTCAGAACATAACGTAAAAGTAGGCTAAATCCTGCACACACCGTACCTAGAGGTAAAAAGATATAAGCTACTGCCATTTTGATTTTTTGGTGGTTAAGGCTGATTTTCTCAAGAATTTTCGTGCTGCGGGCCTAGACCATAAGAGAAAAAACGAGAAGGGGTGAGGGACGGAGAAGGGGGGGATAATTTTGGAAT
This sequence comes from Bemisia tabaci, assembly GCF_001854935.1. NCBI lineage: Eukaryota > Metazoa > Arthropoda > Insecta > Hemiptera > Aleyrodidae > Bemisia > Bemisia tabaci. The sequence goes on along the minus strand of NW_017547141.1, from coordinate 608,649 downwards.
TTTTTCGACATGGGGGGGCCCCTAGAAAAAATTTTGCGGGGGGGCCCAGCGGAAGTCCGTTACGCCACTGGATTTATTATTACAATTGTTAATACCCGTCGATTGTAAAGCACGTATTCGACTTATTTTTAGTATGAATTCATTCTTATTGCAGAAAGTCGCGCATTATTTATGAACATTCTTAAAAGAAAAATGGACAAACTCTGCCCGGTATGAATTATATTTACTAATGATTTTTCTGCGCGCCTGCTTTCGCATATCTCAGTTTTAACTAAAAATCCAGAATGTCACTTGATCTGTTCTTAGATGGCACACCGCACCTGTAACTTCATATTTACTACTAATCTTCAGTGCGAAAAATGAATGATCGCAATTTTAATGGGTGTTTAAAGTTATATTTCTCATCTGTTCTTGTTACGGAAAGCACGCAGGGGGAAGTAAGAGCAAAGTATGTTATGTAAGAAAAAACAGCAAAAAAAAAAAATCGTCTTGAAAATTTTTTTTCGAGGCACCCTGTATAATGAGATGAAATCCATTCGTCAGAATAATACGGGTTGATATTTTTTATTCATACAATTCCACGAAGATAATTTTATCTCGGTTTTAATTCTCAATGTAGCGTCCTGGCTATCATTTACTTTGTGATAGTCATGATATCAATTCCCCGAGCTAATTCAGTTCATTCTTAGACTTCAATATGAGTGATTCCGGCCGTTTTTTCCTGGGAATTCCCTCCACAATAATATTTTTCCAAATACATCTTATTTTTCAGGTGAGCGTGATCTAAAATAACGTGCATAGGTACATTAGAATGGATGTGCAGTCATAACAAACGTGAAAAAGTCAACACATTTTATTTTACATTTTTATTCATTGGTTTTTCAGACACATGGTTTCCTAGACCTGAATACAGAAGACGTGGATGATTTTTCTGCCCCACATTTACGCCCTCTTAAGGTAAGCCAGTCTTTAAATTGCGTAATTAGTTCGGTAGCCTGGCAATGCCAATCAACTGATCGTTCTTGCTATTTTCCGACAAACCTCGATGCATGTTTAAATCAATACAATAAAATCGGTAATCGACTAATTTCATTTTAATTACAGTGCAGAGGATATTTCGGTTCATTCAAATCTTTCCAAAGTTTTACATGCCAAACATGGTTAAACTTTGTCAGACTTTCGGCGAATCTGATAAAAGAATACCTCAAACTATAACCGCTAAAAAATTCGCGTCGAGTCCAAAAGCCAGCAGGTGGTCACCAGGGAATGAGGTTGGACTTTTAGATGAATGTAAAAAAAGTGTCTTAGTGAGTGTTTTTATTTTTTCTTCACAGTTTGAAATATTCTGGTGGCACATGGAGTGAAAATTAAAGCAAATGTAAAAAATGGCTTCAGAAGGGCTTTAATGTATGATGACTCACGAAAAAACAAGAAACGTGTTTTGCACGCACTTTTGTGCTTTAGAGTTTTATACATTGGTTTTTTATCCAAAATCTCAATAAATTTTACACTTTACAATGACGTTTCAATTACAAGAAAATACGGCAGATATGTCCCAATTTGGGCTGGGTCTTAAGCGGATGGTCTAATTAAGTATTTCATTAAATGGTCAGGAAATAGATCGATTATTAGGCTTGGTCATAAAAAAAGATATCAGCAAATTGAAACTAATGGTGCATATCAATGGCTAATGAACAATACCTGATCGTATCTGCAAACTGACGATTTGCAGAACGAAGAGAAAACTGCGCCATTTTTGTAATGTTAATGTTAGATTTGCAATTTTTGCGTATTTTACTCGTCATTGAAGCGCTATCCTACAGAATTGGAAAAAAACTGGAATCACCAGCTTGCGTCTTTTATACTGTAGACTGCGGCGAAGTCGTTAACTCATTTTTGATGAAATTGTCAGTCAGGTGGTATTGTTAGTTAGCCCTCGATAAGGTGTTTCTAAAATTATTGCATTACCGAATCCAGTCCCGGAAATTTGTGTCTTGCCCTTTGGTAGATCCGACCGAAAAAAAGTAACCCAAAGTAATCATATGCCGGAATCACACGCTGAATGTGGCTTGAATGTGGAAGTCATCATCGTCCCGATGCCTGAATTTTGTGCGGGTCGTGCAAAATCCAGCAACGATTCTCAGCGACCATCGGATAATGTCGAATTTGTCTGAACTATTCGAATAGATTTGTTACACATCTGGATAAAAATAACTCGACTTTGCAAAATTTCAGCTGTTGACTTCCATATTCAGCTGCCAAATTCAGATTGTCATTCCGGCAATAAACACGGACTTTTTTAACTGATGCCGCAATCACACGCTGAATGTGGCTTGAATGTGGAAGCCATCGGCCGACGATTCTCAGCAACCATCGAACTAATGTTGGATTTGTCTGAACTATTTGAGTAGATTTGATACACATCTGGATGAAAATAACTCGCATTTGCTAAATTTCAGCCGCTGGGCGATGACTGTTGACTTCCACATTCAGCTGCTAAAATCAGCGTGTGATTGCGGCATGAGTGAGATCCGACTCTCTGATCCTCCCCCAGCTGGGCGCCCCAGAGCCACCCGCCTTCACCCACCCGCGCTCCTGGGCGGAGATGCGCGACTCTGCGCTATTCGTGGACAAAACCGCCTTCATCCACGACTTCTACGGGGGCGTCAAACCGCGTCACTGGATGATCAAAGGCCGACGCGGGACCGGGCGCACCATGATCCTGGACATGCTCCGGCGCTTCGTCGAGCTGGACCCCAACGTCAAGGGCACCACGATGGTGGCCAAGAGGTCCCACAAGAACTTCCACCTCTTCGCCGACCCCCTCCCGAGCACCGGGCTCCCGCCGGAGATCTTCAAGAACAAGCCCTTCTTCCGCAAGCACTTCGGCTCCTACCCGGTCATCTACCTCGACTTCAAGCTGGCCGGCAGGACCTACAACGAGATCGCCCTCATGCGCCAGCTCCTCATCGGGCCCATCCGGGATGCCGTCCACGAACATGAGTACCTTCTTAATTCGACCGAGATTGACGAGGAACACAAGGAGCTACTCAAGAAGTACCTCCATCCGGACCCCTTGGCTCATGAAGCTGTCGTTCGCGCCTACCCGCCAAAGACGGCCATCCTCCTCCTCAAGAAAAGCATTAAGGATCACACTAAACTGTAAGAAAACCCCTATTCTATAACCATAGCAATATTGTAGCAAGGAAGAGCGCCGTATGAGCTTTCAAGAGTTGCCAAATTTGAGAGTTGCCTTGGATAAAACATGTATTTTTAAGGAAAGTTTCGCGCGTTTTTTCTTGAAATTTTCAGATATTTTTGATTAAATTGCGACCAAAATTGTCTGAAAAATTGGTAGGAAATATTTACAACTCTCCCGGTATATTCATTTTCGTTGGGCAACGTCTGAAGGCTCATACGGTGTTCTTCCTTAGCACGGTAGAACAGTGAAACTGCAAAAATGCGGTGTTTCGAAATCGCCGCTCCTATTTGATTTTTAAAATGAGACCAAACCAACATCGTAGCTTGAAATTTTCGCAGAATTTTCTGTATAAAAATGAGAAAAATCACTAAAATTTTCGAAAAATTACGTTCTGTAGTTTTCCATACAGCAAATAAAGTATGACAGGAAGTTTGCAACGCCGGAAACCGAGATACGCGTTTCTGCAGTTTCACCATCGATAGGTGGACGCAGCAAGTTAGCAATATTGTTTCCTCCCCATTAAAACCTTTGGAAATGTATCGATGACAAGAATCAGTTACACAGCACAGGTTTAAATGAAGGAAAGCACTGTTGCAAACCTTCTGGATCTGTTTGTGCCTATAACCCTAGATAGACGAACTGTAATCGGAAGTAAATTTGAAAGCATTACAAAGCTGATACAAGCAGAGCATACATTACCACAACCTTTTCGGACGATACGTCCATCAACAAAGGTGCAACCATAAGGACCAATCAACTAAAAACAACTACGCCTCGGCTATGCCTTTTCCATTGCCTCCTGTTGACATTTAAAGTTGCTTTGTGTTTTATCGCAACAGTTTCAATTAATGCTTTGATGACAGGTTTTTTTATTACAAATGGATGTATTTCTGTCAAACGGAACTAAGCGCCATAGGGTGAGGAAGGTAGAGGGGGGCTTGAATTGGCGGCAAAATCGGGCGTCCGGCTCATTCCGTCCTATACTTGCAATGCTTTTCCATGGCGCTTAGTTCCGTTTGACAGAACGCGCTATCCAGCATTCTAAATTCCTCAAAAGGAACTCAATTTGGCGCTTAGTTCCGTTTGACAGAAATACGTCCAAACAACCTATCTTGAAACTCTGCCATGGATTACGCTAAATATGCACCGAAATTTCCCTTACTTTTCTGTGGAAGTAAACCACCTGGAAATGAATTTCATTTACTCCAAATGCTATGAAAAATTCCAAAATTGAAGCGCTGGGTGCAAAAACGGCATGCCTTGGTTGCGGTGTCTTAGAATCTTTGCTAACGTTTCATCCATTATAATTAAAGCAAATGTGTGGAATTCGTTGAAACTAAATTTTTTTTAAATTTTACAACGCTGAATATGAAAAATTTCAGAAAATTTATCCAATAGTTTCCTCTCTAAAATATAAATTAGTGGCGGAGATTCTGAAAAAAAAAAAAACAACCAAGAAATGCCTTTTTTGCACCCAACGCCTCAATTTTTGCAGCATTACGAGGCTCATGCTCTTGTCAACCGACGAAGTATTTTATTTTAAATACTTTTTTATGCATATGAATTTAATTACTGAAACCTTCCCTTCCAGCGACCCCGTATGTCTAGTGGACAACGTAGACGCGCCGGTCCAAGAAGTGATCTTCGACCCTGAACAGGACTCCGCGCTGGCACTCCGGAAGCTGGACATCGTGAGCGGTCTCATCGAGGCCGTCTCGGACAAGGAGCTCAACATCACCGTCCCGGAGGCCCGGCGGACGATGATCGTCTACTCCATGCTCCCGTACCACGAGTCGGTCATCTACACCGGGCAGGCCAACAGCATCCCCGGCTTCTTCGAGGCCGAGGCCAAGGCCCTGGCCGATTCCTGCGGGTACGGCCACGAGCTCATGAAGATCCGCGACTGGTACGGCGGCTGGGGGCTCAAGACCCACCCCCAGGGCGATAAGTACAACCCCTTTTCGTTGGTGAGTTTCCTGACGAGTCAGTCCAAGGAGTACAAACCCTACTGGCCCGAGATCGGATCGCTGGATACGTTCAGGTGAGCAAGTCGTGAATCGAGGTGACACGACACCTTAACTTTTGAAATTTCCTCACTTTTCGAAGTTTCGACCATACATTGGACGTATTTAAATCAAAAGGAACTACATACAAATGTATGTCCATCTGTGACATGAGCCCTGTCAAGCATGTATTCTAATTGATCTGAGGACTCATTTCGGGACGGATATAGTTCCTCTTGAATTAAATACGTCCAATTTACCAAGTTTTCAATAGTTTTGGGTATCAAAATTCTTTCGTTTTCGGAAATTTGCTTTATGTGTGTCTTTCCGTGCCTGTATCTTACGAACAAAATAAGCTATCTTGGTAAACAAGTTCGTGTTTTGGACTAGTATAGTGGCTGAAGCTATTCGGTTTGTACCATAGCTAGTTAGTTATTTTTATTAGAGATATTCAGCAACTTAAGCGATTAATGCCTTTTCTGGAAATACGAAGGGTGAGTACAGTTACAATTTAGAAACGTATTTCTATTGGTGGTAGAAAATATTGTTGGTTAGTCATTTTTATTAGAGACACTCAGACCCATCTACTTATGCTGTTAATGTTTTTATGAAAAAAAAGTACAATGACAAAAATATAAACACGTAGTTCTATTCAAAGTTTATATGAAACAATACCAAAGGTTTAAAAATTGTTATGATCTTTTGAACTTGTCAACCGTCTAGAAGTTAACATTCTAACGTCATAAAATAAAAAGTACTGCAACAAGTACTTGCTTTTTGAAACAGCTCCATCTACGCACATACATATCCATATGTATCTGAACTATGGTCAAAATCACATGTTTCAAATCGGCTCTCTCTGTTTATTTCCAGGACCGTGTTCGCCGGCAACTGCTACGGCGAGTGGTTCCTGGAGTGCTACCGCCAGTGCGAGTTCACCTCCAACCAGATCAACTTCTGGGCCTTCATGCTGCCGGACATGGTGGTCGAGATCAAGAAGCTCCAGCGGATCCGCTCCTTCTCCCAGTGCGAGAACAGCGTCGCCGTCTACCGCTTCGTCGACCTGCTCGAGAACCTCGGCTACCTCAAGTTCGCCGAGTACGTCGTCCGCCGCGTCGAGGACGGCTGGCCCATCACCAACGCCTCCTTCGCGTTCCGGGTCCCGAACCTGGAGATCAAGAGCTACATGTCGCGCTTGTTCTACGACGCCATGGTCGACGAAGCCCCTATCAACGGCGACCCCAAATTCCGGATGGAGTTGATGGAAACCATCTTCAACATCGACGGGTCCGAGAGAGCTATGAGGAGGTTCGCCCATGCATTAGCGAAGCTCTTCGTTGCGTTCGAGGGCGGGCTCAAACCGGTTAATAGACTGGTGGCGCACTCTGTGAGAGTTCACTTGCTTCACCCGCCCGGGCCCGAGTTTGAGGTTAGGTACGTGAAGACCGGACGAACTGCCGACGAGTTCAAGAGGAACCGGAATAATACGGACCTGGCTTTCGTCGTCCGCAAGATGGCCGCTATCCTGGGCTTCGTTGTTAGGATTGACTCGGTCAATGATGTGTCGAATATGACTCGGTCTCTGAGTGAGGATTATTTGGACGTTTTCAGGCATGGGGTCCTCCGGGAGGAGACTGATCGAGCGACCATCAAGGTAGTCGCTAATTTGAGCTGTGATGGACACCTGTGTCGGCTTAATTACCTGTTCAATAGCACACGTTTACAGGATCAGAAGTATTTACAAGTAGAGAAACACTACAGATAACGATTAATATGAATCACAAAAAAAACAAACATTGATTCTGCTCCAATGGACTGTTATTTGGGTTACATTTTGCAAAAATGAACCAGGAGCATTGCAATATTGATCAGATTGTGCAGCTCCTTATATCTTGGAAAAAAAAGTTGATTATCCATTAACAGTTTCTATATTTTACTCGCTAAAAATGTAAATTGAAGACAATAATTACCACAGAAATTTCATACTTCTTCAGGATTTCAGTAATTTTATTGCAAAGGACGAAGTTGCGCAATCTTAGCATCATTTCAATGCTTCTGGTTCCTTCTTGCAAAATTCAATCCACTCATTTTTAATTAATTTGTAATTTAAATGTAATTTTTCACCTGTACATATGTCTATTTTACAATTTTCGAATCTCATTTAATTAAATATTTCATTTATGTTTTAGTTATGTTGTGTTATGTTTATGCTTTCCATTATTGATTTCTTAGATGCACTCACAAATGTTCGGGATTTTATTCGGTTTAGATACGCACCTCTAATAGCAAGTTAAAAATTAAAGGGAGAAATACTTTGTTTGAGGCATCTATACAATTATCAGATATTTTTGATCTACTAGAAAACCACGTTTTTTCTCGTGTAGAAAGAGATATATACGTAATAAATTACCTACATTTTCTGGAAACCTCTTCCTTCAGTTTTTGAAAGTACCTCAGTAACGCCGGGATTCAGAACCATAAGATTTTGATAACACACTAGATAACATGACTGACCTTTTAGTAAAATTATCCTTGCACGAAACGGGCTCATATTTTAAGCAAAGACTTTCTTTTCAACCGTTTTACAGACTTAAGTTATCGGTGCAAAGAGCATAATCGATGTTCCCAAAAGTTGATACTAGAATGCAGCAAATGTAAAGCTTATGTTTTGACCATCTAAGGTAAAATTGTCCTCTCTACAATCAAAAGCCGTGTCTTCCTGTAATTTTCCCTAGTAATATCAGGAAATCTTCAGAGACATGTTCGATCCGTATGAACATGTTTGCTTCCTCCAGAAATGGCGTTGGCAGAGATTTGAGCTAGTTGCTAACACGCGATAGCGCGAATCTGCGGAAGGAAGTCATGCGAATATTTAAATTTGCCAAATGTCCTTAAAATCAATTTTCATTATTGAGAAAATTGACGACTCTAATCTTTTGAATTTTTTCTTTGAATTTGTTGGTCTTGTTTTTATTTCAAATGAAGTATTTCGAAAATCATATGCAAATTGCGAAGGAAAATATTCACAAATTTGACAGTCCTAGTATTTTATCACAATAAATGTTGAGACATCCGCGTGATACTGCAACGGTTTTCTATTAGTAGGGAAAAGCCCCCTCACACTTTATGTTGTGATGCCCGACGTTATAAAGAGAGTCAACTTGTCAAAACAGCAAGGATTTCAGAGGCACATTTATGAAATGACATAACAAATTAGTGATAAGATGTATAGAAGATAAATTCAGATGGCGCATGGTTGAGTTACGCCTACGGCCCAGAGAGGAAACTTGGCAACATCGAAAAGTCCTTAGCGGTGATAAGGCCCGACTGATTACATAACTTGAGAGTGCTTGGTGATACAGGGTGATCAAGGTCTTAAAATTAGCCGCTTGATTTTTTAAATCTAAATTTGATATTTTGCTACCTCCCCTCTCCGCCAAAAAAAAAAAAAATAAAAAAAAAATAAAAAATATAATATTTTGTAAGGAAATCGCGTTTTGTAATAATTTTTCCAACACCGATCGATCAGATTGGATGAGGACGGTTTTCGAGGATAATTTTCGGAGGTTCATCAAAATTTAATTGAAGAAACGGATCACCTCCATAAAAAAATAGGGAAATGATCCTACGTCAAATTATTTCTTCTTCATTTTGACTATCGCAATCACCTCGGGTAACCGATTTTCATCTCACTTAAAAAACATTGAATTCGTAAGTGAATAAATGCTCCTGAGGCTTCGAGAGGAAACATTTGCCGCAAGGAGAAAATATTTGATGGCTCAAAATTCTGATACAATTCTTACATATTTCTGCTAACGAACATGTTTTTTTTCTTCTTTTTTTTCTTCATAAGTAGTAAAGAGTCAGGCTCACTGCTATCAACAAGCAAACAATTTCACAGTCTTTTGTACTTAATTTTGCTCGTAAATCTTCGAGTCCTGATTAATTTGAGGGATGCGCTTTAACGTGACCTTCATCTTTAAATGCATTTTTCGCGAGAGCACAGAAATGTCACTGAACCCCTTCCTAAATTATACTGATTCATTATTTGGCGCATCTCAAGATAATAATTGTCGAGTTTTCCATCTCAAGCTGCAGATGCATTCGTCTAAAAATATTTTTCACGACGCATATTGCTCATTAATGTTCATTATGTTTCTGCCGTCCTCACCAAAAAACGCCGTAATTCCGTCTTAGATTCGTTCAGCTTTTTGCCGAAGAAATGTTTCATTGCCGAAAAACCATCTTCCATCTGTCGTTCTTAGCTCTAAAATAACTGTGGAGTACCACTGAAAATTCAAAATGTACAAAATAAAACACCTTAGTGAACAAGTTTTCTAGTGAAAGAACAGTATGTGCGGAGGAAAAATGCAAAGGTTCATTGGAATTACAGCGTTTTTGGTGTGGCCGGCAGATTTCTGACTCTATATCAGCAACAGCAGATACCGTGTTTCCTTCAGGAAACACACGACACAAATACCAAACACGCATTAGATTTAACCGACTGAGGGAAAAGACACGGACCGCAAGAAATCGAATTAACGTCACTCACGCGTATTCGAGACGTTCGTGTGAAATATGACGTGAGATTCCATCAAGTCATCGTTAGGGAATGCACATACCTGCAACAGAGGAAGGAGAAACACAAGTTAGTAACATACTCCGAACGAGAAGAGGGGGGGGGGGGGTCGCCTTCGTATAGATTGATAGATTGATATTAGAATGGAATTCTTGCATGCAGCAGGGATTTTCAATTTGATCATCCGTTCATATTATCAATCCTTATCATCGTGTGTCTCGTGAAATTATCTTCACGAGACATACATATAGTACAATGATGCCTTACTGGTTTCTTTCTCTCGATCAACTCCCAAATTCAAGGGAAGTTCTCAAAATTGCGACCGTGAAGGGAGCTTTTCTTGTAAAAGAGCCTGCAGTCCGCTCTGGTATTTTGACAAACCCACTATACACAAGAGATGTTGCTGGACACACTGGAAGAGTTGCAACTCAATGAGGGACCTCCATTATTCTCGATTATTCTCTCTAGTCTGTTAAATGTTTCTAAAAAACTCACTTATGAAATGGCAAGAATGATGCAGTTTTCATCTTTTTTAACACCAAAATTTGGACCGCGTTAAGCAGAAAGGAACCAAGCCACATCATCGAATGCCAAATTCAATTTAATATTTTACAAGAAAACGGCGATGCTGATTTTTGAGCAATTTCAGGGAATTCACTGCAAAGTACGAAGCAAATCCCTTGAAATTCTCAAAAAAATCCGCCAAACTTTCTCCTGTAAAAATTTAAATTGCTCAATTCAATTTGGCAACGGTTGATTTGGCTTGGTTCATTCCTGTTAAACGCGGTCCATTTTAGTTTTAGAATTTGAGAACAACAAACTTACGACACTCTTCGCTAATACGGCAGAGATCCGGTCACATTTGTTGTGGTAATAATCCATTTGAAGCACTGGGCACAAAAAGGGCATTTTTTGGTTGCGTTGTCTCAGAATCTTTGCTAACGTTTCATCCATTATAATTAAGGCAAATGTTTGAAATTCTTAAAAACTTTTATTGCATTTTTTTAAAGATTTTACAATGTTGAAAACGAAAAATTTTAGTAAATTCACCGAATAGCTTCCTCTCTAAAATATGAATCATCTGAGTAATCGTACTGAGTAATCTCTGCTTCGATGTGCTTCGTTTCAAGTTGCGCTTACTCGTTTATTTTGGTTGCACTATCAATCTCACAATAACAACGGTGAGGCTCATAGTGTCTTTCTTATAATTTTCTTGTTTGGCCGGTTGAAAATGCGGGTGTGATTCCTGCGAAACGTCCCGGGTTTTTTATTTTATTTCATGTGTTTCTTTTTATTATTTACGGCCTTAGTCCCGTTTTAAGTTGTTTCTTTCTTAAATTTAAATTAGCAGTGGTTAGTCTGAAACACCGCAACCAAAAAATGCCCTTTCTGCACCCAACGCCTCAATTCCTCAACAAATATCCATGATCTCATCAGCTCTTTCATGATAAAACGAAATTCCTCCGAAAACCCGCGACTTCGCAATGCAGATACGCGAGGCGGAGGCGTCGATCAGTCATAGCCACCGCGCGCGGCGGAAGCGCGACGCGAAGCTGCGGTTTCCGCGGCCGGGGCGTCACGTCAGGACGGATATTGCCCCGGCGGTTGGGTTCGCCTTCAAGTAGTCGGTTAGGCAATTAGTCGTGCGCCCGCACCGCCGCCGCGCCGACCACCGTTAGCAATACGCATCTCATCTGCATCTCGTGACGTCGCCTCGTCAAAGCGAAACGCAGACAGCTCATCAACCCGATGCTCATTCATCACGCGTACTCAATTACTCCCCGCTTGTGTTTGCTCTACTTGCCGCACAGTGGATCGAGTCGATAAAAGAGGTCCGACAAAATTTGAAAACTTTAAACGGTTATAACTTCACTTATACACAATTTTGAGGTTCTAAAAGAGGTTCCATTAGTTTCCTCGTGAAATTTTCTCCTGTTTGCACCCCTTACAATTTAAAATGTGACGGAGGAAACTTCAAAATTTGCAGTTTTAGTCAAAATTTTCTTGTCCGACCTCTCAAATTGACTCGATTCACTGTGCGGCGCTGCTAACGATTAACGCTCGGCTCCGCGAGATGCTCTGCCGGGCTTAGTAAGAACGTCGTACGAGCCATCCGGCGTCGCCAGATTTCCATCAACAAACTACGAATTTTCAGGAAAATCTGAGAGTGTTTCTCCTCCGATTTTTCAAATGTTTTCTTTCGTAATTCGATCCGAAAAACTTACACATTTCGAGGAAAAATATGTATGACTTTCTTCAAAAATAAATACATTCAAAGGAGAAATTTGGCAACATTCGAATGTTTATACGGCGTTTTTACATAGCACGGCAATGTTGCGGTGAGGTAGCGTTACTCGGGATCCGTGTTCTGCGGGTTGCCGCGTTGTCCTTGATAGACCCTAGCTGTGGCGTCACCATGGAGGGATTCTCCGTTACATGCATTAGGGGTTGTACCTAAAAGCGCAATTTTTCCGATTTTGACAACCAACTACCCCTTGTAACGCACCCGTAATGTAGCCCTACACCCTTTCGAATTACGTAACGCTGGCCTGACCGCCTCCCTCAATTTTCTTAAAATCAAGAAAACGCTGAGAAAACAGTTTAAAAACAATTCGGATGTTTTGGGGAGATATTTCGCTGAAATACGACGGGAAGAGATCAACAAAGGTGTGACGACAATACGTGATTAAATTCGCTCTGTAAGGGCGGATTTTCAATTTTTTGCACGTTTTTTTTTTCAAGGGTTTTTCCCCCACCTCACTGAAAAGAAAGATTAGTAGAATTCACCATTTCTCGCGCTGTATTTCGCACAGCGTGAGGGAATGGTCTATTCTACCGATCTTTAAGTCGATTCTGCCAGAGGGATGGTTACCTGTACCAGTATATAGTAACGTCTACCTTTCTTCTGGCAGATTGACTATAAATTGACGCTGTGTGAAATACAGCGTGAATGAATGGTAAATTCTACCAATCTTTGTTTTCAGTGTTCCCCTTGTAACGCACCGTAACACTGGCTAAAACCCCCCTCCCCCTAAGTGCGTTACGTAATACTTGAACGGCTCCTAAACAGAATGCAAAGCAAACTTAGAAACTTGAAATTTTGTCAGTATTTCCCTTATAATCTTAAACTCATTCACAAAGATTTCAAAGTTGTTAAATCCAGTGGCTGTGATTAAGCTATTGAAAACATGAAACATAAGAGAAAATCAGGCAACGTAAAATGCGGTTCTCTTTAATAATTCCAAGTAATCCCGATCCCACCTCTGGCTCCCGGATTTGAATCGCAAAATCATTTGAGCCTGCGATTGATTCGTTTCTAAGAGACACACCTCAATCATCAATCGATTGTGATTTAATTGATGAAACTGCGGGCTGGGGATAATGCAAAGTGTGTAAGGTCAGTTACAAATCTGCAAGCATCTGAACAAATAAAGGTTGGTGAATGACGCAGCGGTGCAATCGCGGTATCACCGAGGTAAATCCAATCTCGCGGGCTCTGGCCCATGGAGATACGTGCTCGCAAATCAAACGGCATGCACGCCGCACAGTTGGACTTCGTTTTGCAATTCGGAACTGAAATTTCTGGCTCATCCATAAAGATACTTTTCCTGCCTTGCTAAGAAAAAATGTCGTATGAACCTTCAGACGTTTCCAAATTTCCTTTGATACAACTCGAATTGAATCAGTGAGTTCGAAAACACACAAACTCGGAAAAAAAAGTGTTCAGAAAATACCTAAAACTGCGCAGCGGACGAAGAAGTTAGTTTAAAAAAAACCTTTCTGATGCCAAAAAACAAGTACTTAGAGACTTTGTAAAGCACCAAGTTGAAATCGATACACCATGTTTGATGACAGAGAATTAAGCGTTTAAAAACTTCCGAGTTGGTGAGTTTCCGTTCTCACCGACTTTCAGATACTGATTTTTCAATTGCAATTTCGAAATTTCCTTTTGCGTGCAGATGCTTCTATCCATGTGTGTTACTAAATTGTAAAAAAGTGAAAATCGAAAAAAACCCCGAGTTGGTGGGTTTTCGAACTCACTGATTCAATTTCCTGGTAGACTTATGAATGTTTTCATTCCAATTTTTTAACTAATTTTGTTCGCGATTTCACCTACAGTTTCTGAAAGTTTCAAGGAAGTACATTCATAACTTTTCTCAAAAATAAACATTTTATCAAAGAAAATATGACGATTCTCGTATGCTCATACGACGCGGCGTTCTTCCTTAGCACGGCATGTATAAGCATGGGGAATCCAATTGTATATGCGTTGTTTCTTAGATGACCCAGAAATCATAGTTCTGAATTCCAAAACGTAGTCCAGTTAGTTGTCACGAGACAACATTCAATAATTCTACGATTTTAAAGAAATTAGATGCTGTATAGAAAGTAAGTTTTTTAAAGGGCGGTTCTGGATTTGGGAAGAATTTTACCGGTAGATGATCTCTACATAATATTGTCCGGAGTTGAAAGGACCATCGAGGATGAAAGCAATTTTTACAGCAATTTTAATCAAGTTGAGTAAAAAAGAGGATTGGGGTTTTTAAAGATAGGCCTATCTTTAGTGTCCATAATAGATACGGCGTCGATCCGATTGATCCACGTTTTTACTTATCGATCGAATCCATACACTCTGCTTCGTCGAATCCATACCCTACGCTTCGGAAGTGTTCATCGATCAAATGAACTTCGTTTTGCAATTAGGAGCCACATGTCTTGACTTCGTTCAGAAACAACGTATGTACCGTTAGTTTCCTTATGCACACAAAAGTTTTTACCGATGAGTCAGAAATTGTAATTCCGAATAGCAAGATGTAGTCCAAATGATCACGCGCATACCATTACATTGCTGAGCAACGAGGGATCCCACACAAAAAGTTGCTTCATTCGCATGCTTTTATTTAAAATTATTTATAAAAATATGTGAATGAAGAGCAGAAAATTAGTTGGGTTTTATGAAATGTTTTATCTTTTGAAACGACCACCAACTTCAAAATCATAAGTTGAAAACCGCTGACGCCGCAAGTTTGAATAATCGCATCAAACACAGTGCGGCCGGCGCGCGGCTGGCGCGCACAACGCGAACTGCAGAGTAGCGCCTAACAAGACCGGAGGATACTTCATGCATCGCGCGTACAGCGCGGTACGCGCCACGCATGGTTCAGCGCCTTACAAGTCTGCAGGATACTTCATGCATTGCCCGTGCAGCACGATACGTTGCGCGCATCGTGCTGCTTGTTAAGTTACAAGTCTGCAGGATATTTCATGCATTGCGCGTATACCGCGGTGCGCGCTCCAGTCGTTGAAAACACATACCCCGGTGTACCCAGTTTCCGAACAGTGCACACCGCGAGCTTGCAATCCTGGGATCATATGATTGTAGAGATTTTGCAATCCTGTATGTTTTCCGGTGAAAATATAATTTTTCCCGGCCACTTCGGGGAGTCAGTCCGCAAATGATAATCCGTTAGTCCGACGAGTCCGTTAATTGCAGGGGTCCGGAATTTCGGACGATGTTTAATTTTTTACTCTATGCTAAATATGGAAAAAGTTGGTCACACGAGGTGAGAGGTTTAAAATCACATCGATCGAACCATTAGGTTTGTGCAATGGAACAACCGAACGCCCCTTCTCAGTTCGGTTCACTCCAAGATTTCGGCGTGACAAATCGAATAGTTCGATCGATACGGGTTACCGCACGTTCAGTTGGTACGTTCTTATCTTCCTTATTTTTCTCCTTTAAATTTTTACAAAGTAGCTGCAAATTCAATCACGAGAACACGACTCTACGACTGGCAGAACTTAGCCATTGAGCGGCGCCCCTGTTGCAAAATAAACCGATTTTCAGCTTGACATCTTCGATATTTCGAAGCGAATATGCTTTAAATATTCGAAAGATCTGGCAACATCAAGCTGCTGGAGGTACGTGAGAATGCGAGTGTTGAGTGGGCCGTAAATATGTAAATATTGACGCCAAGAGTCAGGACGACAGGGTGACGGGATAAGTAGCCCCGAGATATGATACAACATTTATGATATTGGCAACATTTATAACCCTCAGACACCTATCTGTTGGTGACAGCCGTCCGCAGCCAACATAAACTCGTTTAGATTCACTGCAGTGATGCTCCGGTGCTGCCGTCTGAATATTTTCTGATTTTGATACTCATGTTTTTGAAGGATCATTGGTACAAGCCTTTACGCCATGGAAACCCTTTTTAGATGCTTGATACTTAGATTCGCACTGAAAAATAATCGCCGCGTAGTGGATCAAGTCAATTAGGGAGGTCGGACATGAAATTTTAACTATAATTGCAAATTTTGATGTTCATATCGTCACATTTTAAATGAGGGGTGCTTGCGTCGTAGTAAAGTTTACGAGGAAACCAATGGAACCACTCTTAGAACCTCAAAAAGTTTTGTATAAACGGAGTTATAAGCGTTTCAGGTTTCCAAATTTTGTCCGACCTCTCCTATCGACTCAATCCACATGTGCGCTGTTTCATATTAACAAGGACATCAACGACGAAGGACAATTGATGAAAGTCTCTTTATAGGGAGAGTCATGTCATCTCGGGGGTTGGATGTCAATCACATGCGCGCAGAGAGATTATACAGTTAAGAACGTTTTGCGTAATCTTTGGCCTGTTTAGAATATCCGCACAGGGGGAGTAGGGAAATGGTCGGTAATTTTGATTTGACCAGGTCATAAAGCGGTTAGGGCCCAAAAGGGCAGCCAACCTATGAACTCAAATTATCCAGGATTATATAATTGCATTTGACACACCCGTCGTTTCAAACATTCTTAAAGCATGTACTAAACTTAGTTTTCTGCATGAATGCCCTAGCTTGTGCGTGAAGACGCTAGTTTAGGAACTATCTTGGCCAAATTGGTTTGTCATAAGAATACCGATGCCGGGATTTTATACCTTTCGGTATGAATTACCGATTCACCAGAAAATTTGCACACTTTTTCATTGAATTTTTCACAGAGTTTTATTCATAATTATTTCTCGTGTCCGTGAGAATTTTAAAGAAACTTACACTTTAACTTCTCCAAAATTGATCACTTTATCGGGAGAAATTTGGCAACGCTCGGATGTTTATACGTCGTTTTTTCTCAGCTGGTCAGTCTAGTTGTCGATTCGGGAGACATCGTTTCCCGCTTTAAATGAACGCTTTGGAGCTGAAAAAATATTGAGCGATGCTCGAATATTCCCTTTCGTCATCGTCGTTGGAAGAATCTGACTGATTACAGCTCGAATTTCCTCCATTCGCCTCCTTCTACCCATCCGTTGAATTTCGTATAGACTCCACC
>NW_017547141.1:565939-591539 GCF_001854935.1 Bemisia tabaci | reverse complement strand
GTGTACCACCCCCTCGTGTTCAGCCTCCCCCTCCCCCATCCCAAGAGCGATGATGTATGCCGCGCAAGTTTTTCAATTAAAATTCATCGGCGAGGCATCATGTCTCTCGCGTTTGAGCCGATGTTGATCGTCATAAAAACTTGCGGCTCACCGATGTCAAGTTTGAGTCGAAAACCGCTCTACCCTCGACCGCGATCACTTCGTGCAGTTTTAGGAGAAACCTCTAGGAGAAACTCTTGGAAAAGACTTTCCACACTGAAAGCGAAAACACTCGAATTTTATCTGTGTTTAAAATACTGGCTAATATTCCGTTCAAGAGTTGATATGCATAATTTTCGTAGAGTGAAACGTTTTCTACACGATATTTACAAGACATTAAAATGAAGTTTTTTCTAATACAGACCTTGTCTGATTGCCCTTTCAGGATTTTGAAGCATTTCGTAGTTTCCCGCTACCATATTTTCAGTTTTCACTACCATATTTTCAGTTTTCCCTACCATATTTTCAGTTTTCCCTACCATATTTTCAGTTTTCACTACCATATTTTCAGTTTTCACATTTTGTCTTTTTAATATTAGTGTCAATAGACCGCCAAAAAGTGCCCTTCTCATACTGTATTTTTGCAGGGTTAAATATAAGTGTTAAAAGACTCCATGAGTCTGCTCACATCTCCGCATTGTATATTTAAATTGTATATAATACTGAATAAAAAAAAAAAATAAATACAATTTCGTAGTTTCCCGGACGAAGGAAGTAACTCCATTCCAAGGTTGCCGAATTGATTAATACGCGATGTATTTTACAAAAATGTACCTGGGCAATTTTTTATCCGCAACATTTTCCTCATTTGGACGTCTGTATGCTGAAAGGAACTATGTGCATAGGGCTTGCGTGAGACATAGTTCCTTTTAGCAAAAATACGTCTATTTGTGCATGAAATCTAAAGAAAAATCCGTGAAATTTTCAATTAAAAACGCCCAAAATCCTTCAGGATAATATGCTATTGTGAGGGAAAATTTGGCAACATTGAAACGGAGTTACGTTCTTTCGTCATGAAAATGATCGTGATTAATAGGGTTGCAAAAATTTGGAAAAATAAGTTCCCTGACATTTCCCTGATTTTCC
The DNA here is from genome assembly GCF_001854935.1 of Bemisia tabaci. Lineage (NCBI taxonomy): Eukaryota > Metazoa > Arthropoda > Insecta > Hemiptera > Aleyrodidae > Bemisia > Bemisia tabaci. The sequence goes on along the minus strand of NW_017547141.1, from coordinate 590,414 downwards.
TGTCACAGTTTGGTGAAATTCCCTGACAACCGAGGATATGAAAGATGGTTAATAAGACATAATTCAAAATAGTTTTCGGGCAAAATTTGTTGTTCAAAACCTCAAACCCGCATTCTACAAAGTAATTAAAGTTAAATTTAACAAATTTTCCCTGACATTTTCGTCATTTTCCCTGACATTTCCCGGTTTTCCCTGACTTCTTCAAATTCAAATTAAATACGTTTATTTCACTTCAAGTAGGTACAAATATCACAGCCAATTTTAACAAGGATTACAAAAAATAAAAGTAAATTCATCACTCATTCATATTTTCATCATTCAAAATTCCCTGAAATTTCACGGGTTTCTCGGTATTCTCTGGCTGTGGCAACCTTGTTTTAATGAAGCTACGCATTTTTTGGATTTACCAACCTTTACACACATGCTCGTAGGATAAACTTCTAGGAAACGAGAATGAGTGATCTCTTGCGTCTCCGGTGTTCCAAATCTGGTTTTTCCAGGTAAAATTGGCAACAGCCGAGCGGTTCCCTGGATTCCCCTCCGTCACCCATGGTCGTTCACAGAGCCGTTCGAGGGCTTAAAAAATCAAGGCTCGGGAGTTAGTGACCGAGTTACGGTCCCGAAAACACTTGCTGAAAAAACATCGGTGGCTCTTTGACAAAAGCGCCAGCGTAAGAGTTCCCGCCGCGGAAATGATGTTCCGTATGCGGTGACAGAGATTAAAAATCACGGACGAGAGCCGTGGAAACACATCGCGAAACGACGGACTCTCGCGGAAAATAAATCATTTCAACTTTCGGAGCTACGTAATGGCTTACTCGGACGTATTCCTGCCAAACGGAACTTTTTGTATCATGACGTGAGCCCTGTTATGCATATATTCTTATGGGTCTCGAGGCTCATGTCTTAATGCACATAGTTCCGTTTGGCAGAAATACGTCCGTTTTTCAATGCACGTACACCTGCAGCCGGGGATCAAAGCATATTTGCCTATTTAACTTTCCGAGAGCTTTACAGAGAGCTTTCCCTCATCTTCACACGATCAGAGAGCTGTCACTTCAAAAAAGTTTATACTCTGGAAAAGCAGTCGGGGCCGTGGCGTCCTATAGGCAAGTGGAGCGGTTGCTCAAGGCNGGGGGGGGGGGGGGGGGGGGGGGGGCGCCAAAAAGTCGGAAAGAAAAAAGGACGGGAAAAACGAAAAATAGATAAAATAATGATCTCTTAAAATTCAAAAATTTTTAGGGAACCCTTTCCCCGCAACCTTCTCTCAGGATCCGGGGGGGGAGGGGGGGGGAGAAGGGTCGCCGACAACATTCTTAAGCCCCAAGTGCTAAAAGTTCACGCCACGGGTCTTTACGCAACTCCTCAGCGCGCAATCTGTGTTGTCTATAACACGCTTATTCTTTGCCGTTGGTGCGGGCAGCTTTTCATAGTGGCCGATAGTCATTGGTCAGGTTTAACGAGAGAGACGAAACTTAAAAACATTAAGTTCTTATTACTGTTACCGATACTGTATTGCTTTGTTTCGTTGATTGATTGTACTGCAATTGTCTGATGAGGTCGCTCTTGTCAGTCGAAAAGCGCTTAGCATGTATTAAACTACCCACAGAATGAAAGGTATTACAGCTACACTATTTTTCTCTTTATTTGTGATTTTCACTTAAGAAAACCTTACCGAGTCGAACGATCTCGCGAACCGGTAAAAACTTTGCCTGTATAAGATAGCGATTCATTTGAAGTTTTTGCACTTGCAAACCAAGGAAAGAGGAAGAAAACAAAATTTGTGATCTTCAATTGAAACCATACATTGGAAAAAATTTGTGAAATTGTCAGTTTAGTCAGATTAGGTTCTTTAATCCCCTATCCGTGCAAACCCATAAAAGCAACAACAGCCATAAATGAATAAATAGAAAAGAATAGATTTTAGAAATATAGGAACAAGATTAAAGTACTGATTATTATTTATCCTTTAATGGGGGTGGACATTTTTCCCTCACTAAAAGCATGGTAGTAACAGGTAAACTCATGAGCACGTGTGGTGGAGGCCATGACCTTAGTTGGGTTCAGTTGGGTCACGCAACTAAACTAACACCGTGCCAGAGCGTTGAGTATCACAAAAAATGAAGGCGCTCCAATACGAGATCACGCTTTTGAAGGCCTCAACCCATAAGGCCTTCATTACGCTGATTCGCATCGTAACAAATGTAAACGCTTGCAAACTGCCGGCGATTGCTAATTGCCTGCGACATATACGCAGATTACGCGTTTAAGAGTCGATTGCACACTTTATAATGTTCCCACCGTGCTTTTTGTGCGGTTTTCCTTGTAAAAAGTCTATAGACCGTATTCGATAATGGTGCGATGTATCGTTTGGTTCAAAACAATGGAACATAACTTCAAACCAAACTGTTAGGATTTAAGTTGGAAAAGCTGAAAATGAGAAAATTCCTTACAATTTCACTTTGCATTGGCATTTGGTACCTACTCAAAAGAATAAAACATCTGTTACAAAAGACCCGTTCCCTCCGATTTCTAAATTGACTTTTGAGGCTATGTTTATGTTTTGAACCAATCGATACCGATACAATCTCACCTGTTTGATGTATCGAATACGATCTATTGAGTTGGTTGTGTCCCTTGCGTGGAACAGACTTTTTTCCTGCGATATTATTGCAATTCATTGCTGCATGTGCTACTTCGATTTGTTGTATTTTCCTGCGTCACTGAGAGTATTACAAAAATAATAACGGTCACTTTCTTCAGTTTTTTTCTCATGAACCCAGGCTTAACTTATTACATTTCGTTCACGCGTAAATAAGATATTAAATAATATTTCATTCGGATTTTGTCGGCAGATCTCGGAGGATGCGACACTGCCTTACAGGCCCTTCGATATGCTTCGCAACAGTAACCTCTTCATCGACCAGACGGCCTTTATCGATACTTTCATGGGCTCAGAGGATGACCGCGTGATTTTCTGCGCACCTCGGGGGTTCGGGAAATCGACGATTTTGGACATGTTAAAACGCTTTTTAGAAATCGACACCCACGAGAATGGAACCAAAAAAACCGACAAACGCACCCATAAAAATTACCGAACATTCGCGGATACGATCCCTAGCACGGGTGCACATTTACACATCTTCCAGCAAAAAAAGTTCTTTGAAAGTAATTTTGGGGAGCACCCGGTCATTTTCCTTGACTTCGACACAAAAGGCAATAAAACACATGATTCACCATCATTTCTGCGATTTCTTCTCAATGGTCCCATTAAATCAGCGTTTTTAGACCACGCTTATTTGATACATTCGCCGATAATATCTAATGAAGAAAAAGGACGAATGCGACGATACCTGCAGCATACCCAGGATCTTCACGAGATATATCGTAAGGTTACTGACGGTATTATACTCCTGAAGAGACTTTTACGGAAGCAGTTCCAGAAACAGCCCATTATTTTGGTGGACAACATTGACTCTCAGATTTACGAGTTGCTCTTTGACTCAGATCCAAGGCAACGTTCTAATGATGCATTGGATAAACTGAAGTGTCTTGAAGATGATTTAAAAGATTGCTTAGCTGATCACGCTGCCTTGAAATCCTTCATTACAGGTAAATAAGAATGAAATGCACGGAAAAACGATATCACAATCCCAACTATATCGTCGGCCTCCTAGTGTAGTGGTTGTAGCGTTAGCTCTAAGATCGGGAGGTCCCGGGTTCGATTCCCGGTCGGGCGACCCGAGTTTGATGGTCTCAAACAATGATTGCCTGGGACTGGTTGTAGGGACGGTGGGGGACGGGACTAAAACGCAAGGATTAGCCCTCGTGGGCTGTTTGAAGTGGTTAAAAAAAAAAAAAAAAAAAAAAAAAAAACTATACTCCTAGCTGATTTTGGCGCCAGCTATAAGAGTAGTTGCACAAGGCAGAGGTATGATTAAGTCAGCTGAAAGTGTGGTTGGATCAACCATACCTTCAGCTGGAACCCCCACAGTCAGCAAAGTGTGGTTAGATTAACGATACCGCTGGCTGGTGCCTTTACACTTCTGACTAGTGCTACTGCTCTTATGCCTGCCACCACAATCAGCTGAAAGTATCGTTGAGATTGTGATACTTTTTTTCAGTGTGTTTTTTTTTCAATCCGTCCATCATTATCAATTACCATAAAAATTATTTCCAAAAAGACGTTGGATTCATTAGAGACAGAAATACAACCTTTCAGCACCGAATGTCGTGTTCCTGAGTTAAAATTACGGTTAACACACCAAATTACAAAAATATGCCTCTGATTAAAATTATTGAGGTGTTAACAAAACTTCATGAGATTTGTTTCAAAATTATGCCAGTTTGGTAACTATCTCATTTCTCTCTGCAAAAATTTTCATTCGCTCTTCATCAAAAATCAAGGGTCATATTTACGATCAGCCTTTAAACTCTAAGACTTTCATAACAAATAAATTTCTCAAGCTTAAAAGAGGCCCTAAACATAATGGAAAACTGTTAATATGACCCAGAATTTTCTAAAGATTAAAGCTAACTGGAAACGTGTTATGAGGACCTCAAATATTACTGGAGGAACAGTGAAAATTAAAGTAGGCATGCAAAAAGTGGGCTACAAAAGAAGCACCCAAAAAAGGAAATGGGAATCATTTTTAGGCAATTTTTTTTTCTTTTTTCAGTCTTAGTTTTTGTTTCGATTTAACATAGGAGTTCTACGACAGGGCCTATTCCCGGAGGGTCTTATTCAGAGCATGACACGTTCTGACGAGTTCGCGAAATTCTTCAGTCTATCGAAGTCCCAAGTGGCAGGACTGATAGCGGCATGGGGAATAAATCAGACGGTGGACCAACTAGACACTTGGTATGGCTTACAATTAAACCAGGTCGGCACCTGGTTGCCTCGAAACGCCGTCAAGCCGATAACACGGCAGTTCAATCCGTACTCCATCTACAGGTTGGTTTATGTTCATTTTGTCACAGCTCACGGCGCCGCGCAAACATGTTTTAAAATATCATAGCTATTTCTGCGTATGTGCCTAAAAAGCAAGGTTTGAATGAGTCAGGCAAACTGTGCCTTTATGAGGTGGATATTCAATTATTCAAAGCAGCACGGAAGAAATTAAATTGCTGATTTAACAATTCAATTGCTGAAAAAGTGACTGCAATAATTTAACGTAGATTTCACAACATAAAACTGCTACTTCAACCTCTATTGTAAGCTAATTTGACCACGGGGGTGGTTCGAATATAGCATTTGTTTGTTGTAAAATCTACATTGAAACGTTGCAGTCACTTTTTTTGCAATTGAATTGTTAAATCAGCATTTCAATTTGTTTTGTGAGCGGAAAACATAGTTTCGGGTCAAAAACAGACCAATTTTCAATTTTAGGAGCTAAACGTTTTAAAATACTTTCAAGAACGTCGGGTCAACTATCATTTCCAGTCATAATGTACATCAGATTTCCTAAACAAGTTTGGTTTGGATTGACGAAGCAACTTAACTAACTTTGCAGAAGGGCTTGGAGTATCACAATCACTTGAAGGCGTATCCAGTCGAAGGTGTCTGGATCATTTGGACGTATTTATGCTTAAAGGACCTATCTACATAGGGATTGCGTGGAACATAGTTCCTTTTAGCATGGATTCGTTGATTTTATTGCTCTAATTGGAATGGTTATGTGGAAGACGAAGACCTGTTAGTCAGAAAACTAATCGAAAAAATCAATTATAAGGATTAGAAATTTCAACTCAAAAAACAAAAATACTTCCGTTATGCACATTATCCATATGATTTTAATTTCGATTGATCCAGATGATATACTAATTGCACCACTGCAAAAATAAAACGCTCTGAAGGGACGTTACTGAATTATTTTGTTCTATTAGGTTCTTGCTGAGTGGTTCGACGAGGCTGAGATCTTACTGGACCGAGCTGGACTCACTGTTGACGTTCCCAGCGGCTTTCTTACCGGAGTGTTTCGGACAGCACTTGCTGGAGTGTTTCAAAGAGTGCACCGCCTTAATGCCCTTTGCCAGTGCCTGGGTTGTTGCAGACGGATGGACAGACAGATTGGTGAAGGGACTACAGGAGTTGCGGAGAACTGGCGAGTGCACGAGCCTTACGCGTGCCGCTCTTACTTTGTATCTCATGAATAGTGGCTACTTGTTTCCTTCGGCAGCATCTCCTGCCACCTACACCTACCAGATACCGAATCAAGAGGCAAGTCTAGTATTTACTCCGGACCCCCCTTTAAAGCTGGAACAATTTATTCATCGAACCTTTCTTTGCAGCGAAAAGGTATATCCGGATCCCCCTTGATGAGATAGATACCTATCTGCCCCCCTCCCCCCCCCCGNGCCCCCCCCCCCCCCCCCGAGGAGTTATATTATAGTTTCGTCAATGGAGACTGTCCAGCAGCTTGATTGTTGAAATTTTTTGTTTGTCGGGACGACACAGATGACATAGGTTAAAAGGCGGAGCGTGATTGGTCGGCTATGTCTTATCGCTGCTTTGTCGTACCTTTGTCAGGTGGAGTGGACGACATACTGTCGGTAACTTAAGAGGTGCCGTTAGCTTGTCGTGAGTTCAACCCGACATATAGGCACGACAAAGCAGCGATAAAACATAGCCGACTAATCACGCTCCGCCTTTTAACCTATGTAATCTATGTCGTCCCGACAAACAAAAAATTTCAACAATCAGGCTGCTGCCGGTGTATAAAAAATCATAGATGGACTTGCTGTTTTGGGGGAATATTCTAGAGTCTGCTAATGGGTCAGTTGCGCTGGTCAAAGAATCGTGTTTTGTTCCTTGATCCTTGTAGATTATCTAAAATAATAAGATCCGTCCAAACCGCAACTTTCTACGTTCAATATTAACCGAGATATCACCCTTTGAAAAGTCGGGTTTTTGACGTCATCCACCGCGGTAGTGACGCCCTTGGTTTCTTCCACCTTACTTTCATCAGCCGGTGTGACGCACATTTGCACTAGTTGTTCAACGCGAAACTCAGATGAAAGCAAGGTGGAACAAACCAAGGGCGTCACTCCCGCGGTGGATGACGTCAGAAACCCGACTTTTCAAAGGGCGATATCTCGTTTAATTTTGAACGTAGAAAGTTACCGTTTGGACAGATCTTATAATTTTTAGCCGATCAACAAGAATCAATCATCGAAACACGATTCATTGACCAGCGCAACTGACCCAATTATTCTTTAGGCATGTGGTTAATTTTCATTCCATGAAAATACATACTATATATGTGTGGCATCCCTAGTTTGAGGGCTATTTTAATATTTTTACTGCCCTTGAATGAAATGATCGTTAGGGCTGGGACCGGGGGGGGGGGGGGGGGGGAGGAAGTCGCAGCTTTAAATGAACCATTCGTTTTCTGGGAAACGTGAAATGCCTTCAACTTAGAGAGTATGCAATCCGCAAGTGTGCGGACCTTTGAGCGCTAAGCCGGTCCTGCGGGTTGACGCCCTGACTGACCTTAGCGATTAATAGGCAGGAGTATAAACTGGATTGCATTTTGCAAAAAGGAACTAGAAGAATTGCGATGATGCTAACATTGTGCATTTCCTTCCTTTGCAATTAAATTACTGAAACCATGACAAAATATGAAATTATCATTGTAATTTTGTCTTAAATTTACAGTTTTTAGCGACTAAACTAGAAACTGCTTGTGGATTATCAGGTTTTTCTTCCGAGACAAAAGAATTTGCACTATCTTAGCAACATTGCAATGATCCTGGTTCCTGTTTGCAAAATGCAATCCAACTATAAGGTTTCAAGATTCATTTGGGAACTCAGTTTCATGAGAAGGTATAGTCACAATGTCAATGTTGCATTCAGTTAGAGGTGTGTTTTTTTTTCTATTTCAAGTAGCCGACAAGGGCTAACCCTGCACTTTTAATCCCATCCCCCCTCCGGCCCTAACAACCAGTCCCAGGCAACCATTGTCTGAGACCATCAAACTCGGGTTGCCTGGCCGGGAATCGAACCAGGGACCTCCCGATTATAGAGCTAGCGCTACAACCACTACACCATAGGAGGCCAACTAAAAAAAAAAAATCACATATTTCCCTGAAAATTAGTGATTTGTCTAAGGAAATTTGGCAACGCCTGAAGGCCCATATGGCGTTTTTCCTTAGCATAGCAGTCTACATACATACATATTTGTACATGAGTCGCTTTCTACGACGCCTAATCGCCACAAAGCTCGGTTTGACACTCCCTCATCTCGTTTAACACCCCCTGTCGCCAACCTCTCACTGGGCGTCCCCTACGTCTCCTCCCAGGAGGAACCCAATCAAGCATCTCTTTTGGCAGCCTCTCTTCCGCATAGCAGTCTAACAGTGATTTATATTTCTCTTGATTCAGGTAAAACAACACGTCTCGAAGTTGCTCATGGCTGTGACGACGAGCAAATGCCCAATACACGGAAACAAACAATTCCGGGACGACTTGTTCGAGGCGCTCTTCGACGTGGACGGTTCCCACCTGAACATGCGCCGGTTTCTGGACATGTTGGTCGTGGTCCTTGTGGCCGAAGAACGGAAGGGACCAGTTCCGGCGACGACGCTAGCGCACTCCCTCCGGGTTCAACTCATCAACCCCCCACGGCTCCCAAATAAATTCAACGTCACATACGTGGACACGAGCATGATCGAGGAACAGACGAACCAGCACCTCTGGCGTGACAGCCAAGAGAGCGGTAAGTGTCAAATTATTTAAATCAAGTTTCCTTCAAATTTCGTCCAATCGGTCTTAATAAAATCACTGAAATAGCTAAAACAGCAAAATTCACCTTAATTGTATATAGACGAGAAACATGAGAAAGCCGTAAGTGCGCAAAAAATGACTAGTCTCAGGCGAAACAGCCGTAAGTGACATTATTCCTCCAGAGAGTCAATGAAAAAAGTATGCTTTCAAGTAAAGTGCCGCCTTTTTCTGCCGAACTCTAACCTGAAAATGTGTTTGTTGTGTGTCCGGAATCGGGTTTCTTTCCACTGGTAAAAAAAACCTCTTGGACCAATGCCGCGTTGCATTGACTTAAGAGTGCAGTTTCTTGTCACCGGATTTAAGAGTCTTGAACTCTTGTTTCAAGCGGATTTTGCATTGATTCAATTCAAACGTGAATTGAATCAATGCAAAATCCGCTTGAAACAAGAATTCAAGACTCTTAAATCCGGCGACAAGAAACTGCACTCTTGAACCAAGAGGGTTTTTTTACCAGTTTCAAAATTCGTCTAATGTCTTTCAGATAAAATCACTGAAATAACTAAAACAGCAAAATTCATTTTATAATTAAAAGAACGAAACATATGAGAAAGCTGCAAGTGCGCAAAAAATGACGCAGTTTTAGACAAAACAGCCGTGAGTGGCATTATTCCTCCAGAGACTAGCCAATGAAAGCAGTGCTTTCGAGTAAAGTACCGCCCTTTTCTACCGATTTCTGCCCTGAAAATGTGTTTGTTAGGCGTCCAAAACGCAGCCACGAAAGTATACAGCTGATAGTACTTACGGCTGTCTTGCCTAATAATAGCCTAACATGACTTTACAGCACTCCCTCGCGCTCTACGACCGCTAACCTCCACTGCTCTCTTTCAAACCACAAATCTTGGGGGATTGAGCACCTTAACATTTCCGCTTCAATCCCTTCCCTCCAACCTTTCATTGGGCGCCCTCTGCGTCTTCTCCCAGGAGGAACCCAGTCAAGGACCTTCTTCGGCAACCTGTCTCCTGCCATTCTCTGGACATGACCATACCAATTGAGTTGTTTTGTCATAATGTCATGCACGATGGTCTGCTTGGCATCTATGATCTCCCGTACCGTCTCATTTCTGACGCGATCCTTTCTGGAAATACCAGCGGATCTACACCAGGAGTCCATCTCTGTTGCCTCTAAAACCTCCCGGGTCCGCTGTTTCATCGGCCATACTTCACACCCGTAGGTTACTATGCTCTTGACAATCGCGTTGTAGATCCTTCTTTTGTTCTCTTTGGAGATCCTTTGGTCCCAAAGGACTCCATTTAACATAGCGATTGCCCTCCTACCCAGCATATTCCTCTTCTTGATGGCCTGGTCCAATCTTCCATCCTGGGTTAAAAACACTCCTAAATATTTGTAAATATCGCAGCTTCCAATTTGCCGCCCATCCTCCAATTCTATACTTTGCTGATTCCCGCCAACGGTCAACTTCTCGGTTTTGCTGACATTCACCTCGAGGCCCCATTTCCGATACTCAGCCACCAACTTTCGAGTCATGTAGTCAGCATCATTCTGATCTTGGGCGATAAGTACTTGGTCATCAGCAAAGCATAACGTGTACAGAGTTTCTTCATCATTCAGAGGGACACCCATTCCGGAACATTTTTTCTTCCATTCACGCAGTACATGTTCTAAGTATATTTTAAACAAGGTGGGGGAGAGGCAACACCCTTGGTTCAGCCCCTTTGTTACATAAAAACCCCCGACAAGCCCCCTTTACATTTAATTCTTGCGAAAGTCCCTTGATAAAAAAGCTTAATTGCATTAATTAGTCCACGAAAATCAGATTTTTCCAAGGCCTCCCACAGTTTCACTAAAGGCACGCTATCATAGGCTTTTCCCAAATCTACGACCAAATGAAAAATACCCTTTTTAAAAAATGAAATAAAATCGGTAGATTTTTAGGCATCCAGACAATTTCTAGGAGTCTTTCGGACGATCAGCGGAAAATTTACAAAGAACAAAGGCTTCTTTCAATAAAATTTTCCGGTCAGAAGCTTCTGAGCCCGTTTTCTCAAAACTAGGTACATGTTTGCACTTATTGCTCTCTTCTCTATCATAGCAGGTCCGGCTTTCCATCTGGTTTTCGGGCTTCGGAAGAGAGAGGTCTTGATGGCGTTCGCTATCCATATGGAGCTTGGGAACGAGTTACAACCGAAGAATGGGACACTAACCGAGGCGCATTTGAAGGTTTTCGAATCGCGGGAAGAATTGAAAAATGCGAGTGCGAAATTGGCGGCGAGTTTTCGCGGGAACAACCAGTCTTGTTGGCTCAATTACCTATGGAACGGGGACAGCCTACAAGACGAAAGGTACCTGATCGTCGAGAAGAGGACGCTTCAAATACAAGCTGAGGCTAGATGGGATCATTCTTGAGCCGAATCAGATCAAATATATAATCAGGTGAATTTTCTCTTTTTAAAAATCATTGTCAGTTTAAATGGACCGCGTTAAACAGAAAGGAACCAAGCCACATCAGCTATTGCCAAATTAAATTGGGCAGTTTAATTTTTTACATGAAAACGGTTGTGCGGTTTTTCGTGCAAAGTTCAGCGAAAATTCTCCACGGTGCGAAGCAAATTCCTTAACACTTTCAAAGAAATCCGAACAGACGTTCCCTCGTAAAAAATGTAATTGCCCAGTTAAACTTGGCAATAGCTGATGTGGCTTGGTTCCTTTCTATTAAACTCGGTCCAAATTATACCCGATAAAAGTTTGATACACGTGAATGCAAAATTTAATTCTCCTCATAGGAAAAGGGACATTGCAGGGAGTGAATGTTTTTGGTGAACTATCTCTGTTATCTTTTTGCGCCTCAGAAATAGCTGAACGTCGCATAAAAGGTGTTCAGCTTTTCGCCTTACTTGTCGCCGTTGGTATTTATTACCCGTTTTTTATTAAATTTCTTCAAGAAAACAAGCTGGCATTTTCTCTTGAAATTTTCAACCGAAGGCTCACGGAGAAAAATAGAACCGGGCTGAGCACCAGAATCTGCACCTCAGCACATGCGGTGGATGAGGATTTTGCTTTGCCCTTCCAATCCGCACTTGGACACAGCCAGCGACTGTCTTCAGTACATTCCTCCTGTGCTTTCAAACATACTTCCTCTACTAGGCGACATGCTTTCCTGCACTCCATCACATCCGGTGGAAGTTGAAAGTTGGTGCTCAGCGCGGTTCTATTTTTCTCCGTGCACGGAGAAAAAAACTTCGTGCATGGGACCGGCAGTTAAGGTCATATGGATCTCTGAAGTTTTCAGATCACGCATCCAAAAACTCGAGGCCCAACTGCCGAAGTTCGGGTCGGACATCTGAAGCACTTCGGTACGTACCGGATACTTCAGACGTGTGACCCGAACCCTTCGGTATGTACCTAAGTACTTCAGATGTCGGACCCTAAATTCGGCAGTCGACAAGTCAAGTTTTCGGATGCGAGATCCGGAAACATCAGAGACCCATATGACCTCAACATCGGGTCCCATGCACGAAGTTTTTTTCTCCCTGATGCTAGGGTTATTTTGTGCACGGAGAAAAAAACTTCGTGCGTGGGACCCGAAGTTTAGGTCATATGGATCTCTGAAGTTTTCGGATTGAGCATCTGAACACTTTAGGTCCAGCTGCTGAGGTTTGGGTCACACATCTGAAACTTCAGTTCTTACATCTGAAGTACTTCGGTTCTCACATCCGAAAAACTTCGGTTCTCACATCTGAAGTACTTCAGATGTAATAACTGAAGTTTCAGATGTGTGATTCGAACCTCGACAGCTAGATCTAAAGTGTTCAGATGCTCAATCTGAAAACTTCAGAGATTCATATGACCTAAACTTCGGGTCCCACGCACGAGGTTTTTTTCTCCGTGTGTTTTACTCCCGTACTAACCAAACTTTTGTGTCGAAATTTCTCTCCGCGTATGAGTTTGCAACGGTGCTCACGTATAGTTATAACCGGGAGGCGCGCAAAATACGATGCCACTCATGAGCGGATTATCGTGTGGAAAGATAAAACGGAGGGCGGGGACTGGCCGATCGTTCATTCTCCGTTGCGTGCAAAGCGCTGTGTGAGTTGTGACGCTAAGAGCTTAATAAGCTTTGGACATTAGCTCTTTATTTGCATGCGACCCAACCTGCCCGCGCGGTGGATACCGAAACCCCTATCAGATCCGGGCGAGGAAAAATCCCCTTCATGGAGACATCTGAAGCCCCGAGGTACTAAAGTCTGGAGGCAGGGTGTCCACCCCGAGGCTATAAAATAGGGAGAGCGAGAGAACGCAGAAAAAGGATTCCACGGACAAAAGAGACCCTTCACCAATCTCTTGGAGACAGGTGGAATCTAATATCTTCGGGGATTCAACAGCTCTTGGACTGGGAGTGATTTGAAAAATCAAAGCTAAAAGTGCAAATATTAAAAATCTCACAACCGAACTTGAAACTATTCATATTTTTTTAAGTGCTACATCAATATCCGACCATCACTGGTTAAAAAAAACACATCGGATCTAGAGTCCGGACTCTTGAAAACATTGAAAAGAAAAAGGACTCTTGATTCATTTAGATTTAAGCTTAAATCAAAAGGAAATCCGCTCAAATTAAGAGGCTTGGTTCTTAGAGCTTAAATCTGATTGAATCGAGAGTCCTTTTTCTTGTCAATGTTTTCAGGAGTCTGGACTGTAGATCCAATGTGTTTTTTTTTACCAGTGATTAATACAAGCGCAACTGCAAAGTAAGTTCTAAAATTGCGCCTGAATACTTAGGGTAGGAACTGAAGAAATCGGACACCAATCATGGAAAGTACCTCTTGATTGCAATCGCAGCTGTTAAAGCTAAAGTATATCCATAGGGTCACAGGAAAAAAGTGGATGAAAACAAAAAAGGAGGCAATCCATTTCAAAAAAAAACAAGCGGGAAAGTTCTAATACTGTCGTCTTAGAAAAGCGATCAGGTGTTAGTCAATGTATTTAGTGAAGAAAGGAAGTATAAACTCCGTCGACTTGGCTGGGTAATGGAAATAAAACATCAGCTGATAGCAAACAAAGGTTACCAAGGAAACCGTAAACGCGTATTTTTGTCTCCCGAAAATGAGCTCACCGTTGAGCTCATCAGGCGCGTTTTTTTGGCTTCATTTGAGTTCAACGATCAATTTCGATAAGAATTACTCTACCGCTAAGGAATTTTCTTATAGACAAACGATCGAAACTACCCGCGCATTACGTTAAAAGCGTAAAATACGGTTTTCACAGCTTTATTTATTTTAAAACTGGACCCCCCCCCAAAAAGCCTACACATCGATGAGCTGGTGCGCCATTTAAACGAATTAGCATTAGTATACTAGTACTCAGAGGCAAGTCGAAATCAAAAAGCGCTGCCTATCGGCTGAGCGCTTAAAAGGAGGCAATCCATTTCAAAAAAAAAAAAAAAAAAAAAAAAAAAAAACAATCCGTGACATAAAGACATACGTAGCGAACTCCTCACTCCAAAATAGGAGCGTGACAGCAAAAACTTAAAGATCTCAAGTCAATATTAATTACACCACGACCAGATCAGTTCTACCGCCGCAACTTCTGTGCGGAGGTGCGGAAGAGAGGAGGGAGGGGGGTGGGGGCAAGAAAAGCCAGGAAGCGGGAAAAATAGAAAAACTGGTCGTAAACTTGGTTCAACGGCCAGGAAACAGGCGCGGAGGGGTAGGCTCGCTGGGGCCATTGAATGTTAATCCTGTCAAGCGGGAGCTATTTGTAGGTTGGTAGCGCTGAGTTGGCCTGCTAGGCGCGGATTTAGTCCCTTTCAGCGGTAGGCCTGGAGTTAACCCTAATTTCTGCTCCGATCCGGCAATCCGGTTCTTCGCTCTGCGTGTGTGGCACTGAGAACAGTGCGAGAATGCATTCGGCCAGGGATTCTCAAGAATTTCCTATTTTCTCAACGTTCGAAACCGAGATGAACAATAAAATTTAGAAAAAAAGCTTGGGGAACTCTCGTTGAAATATCATAGCTATAGACGTGCATAATGTCCAATTTTGCTAATGGGCCTGTTGCAAACTTTTGCTAGAACAAAACTAAGAGTTGTTTCCTATAGACACTATTAGTGCAACGTCACAGAAAAGCGATATCTATCGATTTTTTCGCATTGGTAGCATTGAAAGAGGTTATGCCAATGTTATTGTTTGGATCCAATTCGATATGGAGAATCCCTATGATGACGTCGCCACTAATAGCGTCTATAGATATTGCTTCAAAAATCACGATGATCGCATCGGCCAATTCTGAAATGCACCCATAACTTCACAATTTGCGTAAGAAATTTGCGGTTTTTTGAGCTTCCCGCTTCAAAAACGATACTACGGCACAGGTGAACATTTTGTTAGAGGAGTCGTTCCATCGTCGGCAACACTTATCATGGCCGACGCCAATCATGTGAAGTTATGAGTGCATTTAGGACTTGCCCGATGCGCTCATCGTAATTTTTGAGGCATTATCTATAGGAAGCAACTCTTATTTTTGCTCTAGCAAAAGTTTGCAACAGGCCCATTAACACTAGAGTTATAGGAAATTACCCATCTAAGGTGCCGAAACTGTGCGTAATAATTCCAACGATTTTATAATATCTCTTGCGGTTCATTTTTTTCTAGGAAAAAAACAAATGGAGGATTACTAAACGGAAAAATTGGTCACTTTCCTAGATATGCCCCATACCTTCAAATTTCGAAAAATGGCATCTGATGAATTTTAAAATTTGTGTCTATGTAGGTATCCGTTTAATAGTTTATTTGTCATTCTATTATTCCAGAAGATGAGCAATCTGTTCCGTGTCTCATTAGATACTTGATACTCTTAAACCAGCGGCCATCAACCTGATTTAATACTACTGCTTGGGTAACCAACAGTTTCAATTAAATGTCAGTATTCTGTAGTGCTTCCAGTTTTAGTTTTTAGTTCTTTGAAAATCGCACAAAGAGAGATACAAGCAGAGTAAACTATACAATCTTTGTTAAAAAAGGCAGCATATAAAATCATATTTCTACTTTCAATGTTATTTACAGTCCTTAAATTTGATTCTGAAGCTGAGGAAATACATACATAAATGTGTGCATGAATTATAAATTATAGTTACCTCAACATTTTCTATGGTTTGGTATTTACAATATACTCTAGAATTATTGAACTTATCGATTTTCAGTTACAGTCTAAGTGTCTTGAAACAGAATTCAGTAATTTACGACGGGATTTCACGAGAAAGTTGCCAAAAACTGTGCGCTAAAAACGTTTGAGCGAAACAACATGACATGTTATTCACCGATGCACGCGATGAATGATGAGTGATGCGTGATGTGTGTGCTCGCGGCCAACCGCCCAACAATTTGCATAACGACCTATTGCACTAATGAAATAATATTACCGGCATTTATCACACATCACAAATCTCGTGTTTGTTTTCCGTCCACGCCTACAGGCGCGACTGGGCTGTTATCACGTTGCGCTCTCCGATCTAATAACGGCTCTCAAAAGTCCGAAATACGTGTCTTTCCGCACGGGGGTAATTTCAACTTCATCCTTTGCAAATTCGTTATAATCGTGCGAATCAGATCCATTGGTTTAGCATGTAAAACAGCCTGGTGTATAAGGACGCTCAATGCATTTATTATTACTTGAACGATGTTGCTTTTTTTAAAGTTCAATTTTTTTTCTTCGCCAAAGCTTGGAGGATATATGCATACAATGACAATCAAGGGCTAAATTCTAGGCAAAAATACACAAAAATCTGTTATTGTTTCCATAACTTTGCTGTGATTGGCACGCTAACTGAAGAGATGCTTTTTGTAGATAAGAGGAAGATGAAGAAGGAAATGAAGAAAGGCGGACAGAATGGAAAGAAAACGAAGAGGAAGAAGATGGAAAGGAGAGAAAACTGGAGAAGAAAAGAGAAAGAAGCGAAAAGTATGGTATTATCTTGGAAAAGCATCTGCTTACTTTGATCTTATATAAAAAAATAGCTTTTTACCAAACGGAGAAGTTTTCTTACATTGACGCCATGTCAGTTCGCCTTCAATATCAGTGTGGGCAACACAAACTCCCGCAAGATTGAACAGTGGTATCGTCATGAAATGGCACAATCACTTGCAAACGTACTAAAAAAATATGTTTTACCGATAAGCATAAAAGCGTTCCTTGAACGGCATATTAGTTTACCTACGATGTTTAGTGTATGTTCAGTGTACGATGGCTTTAGTGTAGGCTATGTAGTGTGTAATACGAGCTCCCAGGTGGTCAAATAGTAAAACATCAAGAAATGGCAGGCTCACTTAAGACACAGATAAATGAGAGCTTTGTTCTGAATGGAAAGACATCACTTTAACATCATATCTGTTTGCCTACAAGTTTTAGTGTAGGCAACACGAGCTCCCACGTGGTTGAATAGTGGTATCGTCCCCTGTATAGTTAGACGGTCTATGTCGCGTCGGTGTCGGCGAATTGTCGTCGCAGACACGATGACTTTTGTCAGAATCGCAAAAACTTATTCACATTTTTAATGATATGCTTTTGCATCGTATGAAGGGTGAGTTCAAAGTTGGGTTCAAGCACATTATTTCGTTCACCGATAAAAATTAAAATGACTCTATTAATTAACTATTTCACCGATTTTTAAGCAGGGATTAAAATTTTTACACGTATACAGCGTGTTGATTGTTGAAATTGATAGACAAAGCAACAGATAAAGAAGACATAAGGAGGATAAAGGGATCCTATTGGTTGAAATGCATGGCTCCTATGGACCAAAGGAAGAAAATGATGGACTAACTAAAGGGTCTCTCGAGAGTTACCGTAACTACCTCCTTTGTCCATTGCAACCACCCACTTCCATCAGTGGGATCCCTTCACATCCTTTTTATCATCTTTGTCTATAGCTTTGTCTATCGATTTCAACAATCAGCCTGCAGTTGTACAGAAAAACACACGAGAAGTTCGGGTTTAATTAATAAAAGGAAGAATATTCCCTTTTTTTCTGCCATTCCGACAACCGAATAAGAGGGTTAAAAACGTCGTAAATCGGGACTTTTGTCTGACCGAGGGTGCTTCTACAAGAGCGCGCCACGCATAAACCACCGAAGATTATCTATCAAGGGAGCAGAAAACGTGAGCACGTCCAAGGTGTTTTGGAGAGGGAGGGAGGGATGAGATGAAAGCGGAAATGGCCGGGGAGCTACGAAGATTAACATACTCTGGATGAAAAGCGGGACAAAAGCAATAAAGTAGTGTTTTAAGAGGGATTATAGTCTCCGCGAATGTACACATAGTGGCAATCTACGCGTAAAAAAACCCCACACCACAATGAAAGCGAGTCAACCCTTTTAGTTCCATTTTTTGTTCGCTTATTTTTTTCTTCTTCGGGTTTTAAATATATGTACGAAGCTGGATTCTGTTTTCAGTGAATGCGTGATTTAGTCGTGGAGCTTAATGTAAATATTTTTCCACGGATCCAATCTCTGACGGTGACTTTTAAAGATTGTCTCTGTCGGACGGAAAGAGACATTGAGCGGAAGAGTGCGATAGGATTACTTTTTAACGCAAATCTTCCTCTCCATGCTCCACTACTTGTAATCTCCGTTAAGCAGAAAGGAACCAAGCCACATCAGCAACTGCAAACGTTAATAGGGCAATTTAATTTTTTACATGAAAATGATTATGCGGATTTTTGTGCAAATTTCGCTGAATTGTCTGCATAGTGCGAAGCGAATTCCCTGAAATTTTCAAAAAAATCCGTAGAAACATTTTCTTGTAAAAAGATTCAAATGCAAAATTAAATTTGGCAAAAGCTGATGTGGCTCGGTTCCTTTCTGCTAAACGCGGTCCTATTGGGATCCTTCATTGAGGAATACTCAGAACTTTGTGAAAATTCTTAATTCATGAAAACAACTAAGCATAATTTAATAAGTACTTAATTTTGTGTTACAGTAGATTCAAGTTTCAAGCAAGTGTCACGATTAAATTACGGAAATCAGAGGTTGCGAAAAATACAAGTACCTAGGTGTGCGCTTAACATCAGGTGGCAAATTGGACCAGGCATTCAAAGATGGTAATCTACACTGCCGTGCTAAGGAAAAACGCCGTATGAGCCATCAGACGTTGCCAAATTTCCTTCGATGAAACACGAATTTCTTTGGAAACTTCCGAGTATTTTCCTTCCAATTTTTTAGATGATTTGATTTGCAATTTCACCGGTCAAAGGACATTGCGTCAACGATTTTTTGTCCGCGCACTTGTTTTTTCCAGTAATTTACGTCCACGCGTTTTCCCGGCACGGGAGTTTTGGTCCACGTGCCAGTTGAGACCCAAAGTTAATTGGCCCAAATGTAAATACAAACGACAATTGCTCGCGACGTTTTTGGATGAAAATGTAAAATGTCTTGGAAGAATGAGGGTTTGCTTGTTTTTTTGTTTTGTCTGTTTGGTCGAACGGAGAATAATATATAGTTGAGAGTTTTGGTAAAAATGGGGGAGCGTTAATTCCACGAGACAAAATTCACTAAAACTCTCTACACCTCTTTGGTGTAACAGGACTTAATTATCATTCAAGATTTTCCCACCTTGTTAAACCTGAACCGGATAGACCTCTGTATTTGCCTCAGCTGAAGGCTCTTAGATTTTTCCAGTGTACAATAAGTATCTTGATTTATTTTGCGAGGAAAGATCTGTGCTTTTAAAGGATGCCTGTCATTCCTAATACGTTCAATTTCGTATAACACTGTGCAACACCTCTGTTGTGAAATAGTTGCTTCAGGCGCCGCCGCACGGCGGGCGGACGGCCAGCGCAAAACGTGCATTGGCGCCTACAAACCTAAGTGGATACTTCAAGCAGTGTGCAATGCGTGAAGTATCCACTTAGGTTTGTAGGCGCTAGTGAGCCTTTCGCGCTGGCAGCACGTCGCTCCGCTCTGTACAGCTTTAATATTTATACTCGCATAGTCAGCGTTTTTTAACTCATGATTTTAAAATGTTAGCACACTCTGCATTGATTATTTTCATTTAAATTGATGGGAGAAAATATGTATCAATTTATCAAAGGAGAATAATAATATAATGTGCGGTTTTTCATACGGCGTTCTTCCTTAGCACGGAAGTACAAGGGAGGGAAGTCATTATAATGATGAGCGGTATTCTTTGGCGGTGCAGCCCACAAGCGCAAATCTTCGAAATCGATAGCCAAACCGAACTTACGTTCCTTTGTCTGCGGGCTGATTATTGAAATTAATAGACAAAGAAGACAAAAAGGATAAGGAGGGATCCTATTGGTAGAAGCGGGTGGTTGCAATGGACAAAGGACGTTGGTAATTGACTAACTAACGGCAACCCACGAGAAACCCGATGGTTAGTCCATCGTTTACCCCCTTAGTCTTCAAGAATCACCCATTTCAACCAATGGAATCGCTCCATACTCCTTATGTCTTCTTTGTCTAAAGATTTGCCTATAAATTTCAATAATCGGCCCGCAGAAGAGCTACGATATACCAAAAATTCGATACTTTTCTGTATCGAAGGTCTGAATTAGTCTATCGCCCTCCGGTTGAGACGCCGTAGCAAGAGCGGCATTCTTACGGGACCGCGATCGGGTTGATTATTGTGATAGCTCCGTTAGCAATACGCAATTAAAACTTGGCACTCGCCATTGTCCGCGCGTCCCGGGAATTCTCGTCGCATCCTCCGTGAAAACGGACGCAAATACTGCGCCTCCATGTCCGCACGGTCGCCAGATAAAGGGAGAAGGGACGCAGGGTGCATGCGACAACGGTGCGTGATCAAAGCCTCGGTCCTCCGCGTCATGAATAACGTTAATGGATACTGTTAACTGAAAAAACTTGGGCGGAACTGGGAACTTTTTTGAGGAGAGGGGGGGGGGAGGCAGCGAGGGATCTAATCAAGGGGGTTCGACGGCATGTGCGACCATGCACTGCCGATATGATTCAATTCTTTGAGTTAAACTACTTTCAATAAATTCCAGCCAAGTTTATTAAGGGTTAAGAATCCCAGAAAAGAGAACATAAACTATTAAGATACATTCATAAATTTGAAAGGCATATGAGTAACGAAAAAATAAAACGACTCACACTTTCACTGGCAAGAAGTAAATGTTGCGTTGCTCGTGCTTACCTGTAAACAGAAAAAAAATTGAAATTAAAAAGAATTCGAGAATATGATTTTTTTATACGGTTAATTTTTATCTCAAAAAGGAGTTCTTCGTTGGGAACTTATCATGCTCATCACTTACTCGTCACTTACGAGCAATTAAGTCACGTAATTATTCTTTAATGATTGAATCCTAATAATCTGGAAAAAAGTTAACATTTTATACGACTGATGAGTCCCTCAGAAAAGTAAACATACAATGGTTTTCTGCGCTACGAGACTACCAATCGTTGATGTACAAATTCTACTATTTGCTTCAAATATGCGTATGTGATTAAACTATAGTAAGCACGGTGGTAACTACGGTTTGCATATTGCAGAAATTGATGCCGTTAGACACAATTTATTTTGAAATCGATGTATTCAATAATACTGGACTAAGAATTTCGACATTCGAACCTCGCTAAAATGGTCATTCTTACGCGATAATCTGTAAGCTTCAATCACCGATTATGAGACCAGGTGATTCAATAGGTAGCAATGATATATACTTCATTAGATATGTTGTGGATTGATTATTGAAATTGATAGGTAAATCTACGGCCGAAGAGAAAATGGAGCGATTTTTTTGGTGAGAGCGGGTGGTTTCAATGGACAAAGGAGACAAGGAATTGATCAACTAACAGCAGTCCACGAAAGACCCCATAGATAATCCATCATTTCCTCCCTTAGTCTATAAGAACATCCTGTATTTCAACGGACAACATCGCTCGATTTTCCTTCTGTCTCCTTCGTCTAAAGCTTTGTCTATTCATTTAATAATCAGTCCGCTGGTCGATGCAACACATTTCGACATGCATTCACAATAGTTCCCGTAGTTTCACATGAGCAAGTTGATTTTTTGAACGTATTTATGCTAAAAGGGACTATGTACACAAGGTTTGCACGTCACATAGTTCACTTTAGCATACATATACGTCCATTTTCACCGTTACAGAACGTTCTGGGCCTCAGCGAGCGAATCGAGCGTGCCTCAACACGCAAGATTCGCATTTCTCGCCTACAGTGTAACGATCGCGAGATAAGATGCTCTGCATTACATCTGTTACAGCCCGTCCGTGTTTTAAGGTCCGAACCACGTTCTTCCTGAAATTGCAGCAGTATGATGGCGTGCTTTGCAATGAATCGATAGATCTGCTATTTGAATCTATGGACAAGGATCGATTATCGAGGTATTCGCAACGAACACTTTACTAATCGATTCTTTACCACAGGTTTAAATGGAAAAATATCGATAGCTTCACCGTTGATTGCCGAGTCGTGATCAACCACTTCTCCGTGGATGAGTTACCGACCGCGCCGGCCACCGCGGCGTGCAGTAGCGGAGAGGAGTGAAATTGCCGCTCCAGGAATTAGAGTCGGGTGGTCGTCAAAGTTTTTCAAGCCCTCTTACCCTATTGCCATTTGATTTTGCACAAAGTTAGAGCCAGAAATGAATGTTTACTCAATAACAAGTCCCACGGTTGAAATTAAAAAAAATTGAGGGTTTTCCATCAGTCTGAAGATCAAAAAAACGCCCAATAAGACTTTTTTGCCTTTTAAAAAGGGCTCCTTAATTCTTAAAACTGTATCGTTTTTCAATTTTGAGATGGATTGCCATTAATTTAATATTTTGGTGTGAATTATGATTTTTTTTTAAAAAAAAATTATTAGATAGAATATTCTTTTGGGCTGGAGAAATAGGGACCATATAGTTTCAACCTTTCAGGCAACGATTTTTACCTTGCTTCTGAAACATAGAAATTCCCGAGGGATTCTCCCCTGCCCCCCCCCCCACCCAAAAAGTAGAGAACAAATGGGACCACGCTGAGCAGAAAGGAACCAAGTCACATCAGATATTGCCAAATTTATCTGGGAAATTTATTTTCTTACGTGATAACGGTTGTGCGAATTTTTGTGTGAACAGTGAATTTTCTGCATAACACGAAGCAAATTTCTTAAAATTTTCAAAAGAATCCGTACAAGCGTTCTCTTGTAAAACACTAAATTGCCCCGTTAAATTTGGCAACAGCTGATGTGGCTTGGTTCCTTTCTGCTTTCCGAAAAGTTTATGGTTCCATAATCGTTATCAAAAATTTACCGCAGAATGTCAACTCACGCGACCGAATATTGAAAAAAAGGTTTCAAAATTAGGGTAAATGTTGGATTTTTATTTTGAAACTTTGGATTCCTGAGCTACAATGGAATTTGCTTTACCTTCCAATGGACAAAGGGTATGACATTTTGATTTCAAGTTGATGAGTACTGTACTGAGGTCGCGATAATCAAAATTTTACTTTGCGTCGCTAGTCGCTTCCCTGCCTGTTGCAACAATTATTTTTTGAGGACGAGAAGAAACTGCTCAGAAAACCGTTTTCTCGCGATAATGACTCCGATTTTTCTCAATGAGGATGCCGCGGACCGCACGGAGTTAAGTGTCATTAGCTCATAACGGGTTCTTTAGGCGAAGCTGGAGCTTTCTGATCACCCTTGTCCAGTGTCTCTGATGTGAATTAATGGATGGCACTCATGACAGTGTCGCAGCCAGGCTGTGAATCCAATGCATCCGCAATCACTCTTACCTAACTGACACCGGCAAAAGCATCGACACTGCCTTGCGTCGCGAGTTGGCACACAAAACCCATCCTATCAATGTTGCCATTTTTTTGGGAGTCATGGAAGAACTTTGTAAGATTACTCAATCACAGCAATGGACCACTAGACAAGGTACGAAATAAAGGATTCTGATACATGTTTCTTAACCAAAATTTCACGCGAAACACGATTCGCGCAACGAAAATGACTAAAACCAACTCCTAACGAGGATATTAAGGTTTTTATTTCACATTGGTTACGATGACTTTGAACTACCCGCTCACGAGAAACTCAAAGCTCTACGTGAGTCAAATCGCGCACTACGACAGTTTTCGCCATCTTCTCAATCGAGCAATGTTCATTTCCCACCATGTGCTGTTCAAACTATGAGCAATTTGCTATAGCTGAGCCGAAGCGTCAAGATTGAGGTTGCTTGATTTTTGTATCGCAGAGACTGTCATGATAACGTTTAGCGCGCGATGTGAATCACGTAGAGCATTGAGTTTTCATGACCGGGTGGTTTCATTTCACGCACCAAGAAGCATTAAATATCTTCGGAAGGATTTTATTTCGGTAATTTTCGTTGTGCGCATCGTGTTTTACGTGAAATTTTAGTCATGAAACATGTATAAAAATCCTGAAATTCGTACCTTGTCTAGTGGTCCATTGCCGTGATATCAATGAAAGGTCTCTTGTCTCTGATTCTGATGTATCCAATCGTCTTCCAATATTTGCATTTGGATCAACATTTAGACTTCCTTTTTAATGTTAGGTCTTCATTAATTGAACAGTTGGATTAGATGATGATCATTTCTTTCGAAAATGAAAAGGTATGAGTCTAAGGATTGATACTCATAAACCTAATAAAGTCATGAATTTTCACATCGATTTTTCGGTCACATGATTTTTTCTGCCCTGGCTTTTGGGTCATTCTTCTGTATTCCTAGTAACCTCCCCC
>NW_017547141.1:538006-565931 GCF_001854935.1 Bemisia tabaci | reverse complement strand
AGGACTTCCTCCAGTTTTCTTGGTTTTCTCGATTGGAGCAACTTGCTTGTATAACGAGGCCAGCACAGGGAATCACGGGCATCGAAGCATGGGCAAATCGACGCGGCCGGCTTGGCGTTGCATGGCTTGTGCCCATAAACAATCCGTAATTCTCACTTGCATTCTCGGGGCCCCCAACCCCCTCGCCTCTAAAAGGCAACCCCCTCGTGGGAGCGACTTTAACATTCCGGTTTGTTATTCGTGGGACCATCAACTCTCGCGACTTCGGGATTAAGACATGCGCCGATGTCCTTCGGTTCGTGGTGCCCCGAGGGCAACACTCCGAAAGCGCAAAGGTCGGAAAACGCAAATTTTGATTTTCAACTTTTGAGGTCAGTTTCGACACACTCCCTTTGCGCTTTTTGGGATATGCATCTGTCACTTTTGGAGTTTGCTCTTTTGGAAATTTGTGCTTTTTAGTACCGTACTGGCCGGTTTCCAATATGTTGCGCAAAGATGTTTGCTACCATAATTTCATTTAAATGGAGATGTTACAAATGTGAGGAATTTGCGATTTGACTGTTGATTCTTAGGTAAAAGTTCATGAGAAATACGAAGGTGCCACTGGTTTTCTCTGAAATTAACTCCCAAGCTCAAAAGGAGCTCTCAAGTTGAGGCCAAAATGGGGGGAATATCCCACCCTACCCTGAGAGTCCACGTCTACATCAAGAGGAAATCTCCATGCAAAGATAGGGAGCAAATACATTAGCAGGGCTGACACTTTATTTGGGGACTCCAAAACTGAAAACACAGCAGCCCTGCTAATGTATTTGCTCCCTATCTTTGCATAGAGAGTTTGTCTTGGTGTAGAGGTGCACTCTCAGGATAGCGTGGGATGCCCTCCATTTTGGCCTCAACTTGAGAGCTTTTTTGAGCTTGGGAGTTGATTTCAGAGAAAACCAGTGGCACCTTCGTGTTTCTCGCGAACTTTTACATAAGGATCAACAGTCAAATCGCAAATGCCTCACACATGCAACATCTCCATTGTCTACGCCTCGTAATAGATTATGACGACTTTTCAAAAAAAAATCAAGCACTCACTTTTGAATTAAACTAACCAGTAGGGAGAAGCTCTTGTAAAGATAACCAACTTTTCTTCTTAAAGACCGACATGCTGTGCCGTATCAACATCTCAGATGAGCATTCCGGATAAAAGACGGGTCAACTTGGGGGTATCGTGATAATTATTAGGGCACGAGGAGGAGAGGGAGGAGAAGACGGAAGAATGAATATTATGCTGCCGTGCTAAGGAAAAACGCCGTATGAACATTCGAGAGTTGCCAAATTTCCCTAGATAAAACATGCATTTTTGAGGAAAGTTATCCGGAATCCTCATTAAAATTTTCAGATATTTTAGATCAAATTGCGAACAAAATTATCTAAAAAATTTGAAGAAAAATGCTCGCAATTTTCTAAGAAAATTCGGTTTTTATTGAAGTGAATCTAGCAACTTATAAAGGCGCATACGGCGTTTTTCCTAAGCACGGAAGTATGGTCGTACGACTCCCCTCCGCCCCGCTCTCAACGGCCACGGCGAAGTATGCCTGCACAGTAGTGCAAGAATGACACGAGGCGATGACCCCAACCGGAGCAAGTTGTTCTCGACGTTGCCACATAGTGCCTTGTGCATTTGTATTTTCAATGCAAATACAGGAAAGGAAGCAGAGATCTGGCGGTAGTCGTGCAGCAGACCCGAGCTTTGCGTTCGGTTCGAGTTTACTCTACAATCCGAGTTTCCCGTTTTGTGAGAAGCTCCAGTTGGACCGGCCCTGAAGCCCCGTCCCTCGGGGACCTTGGGAAGGCAACGGTCTCCAAGGATCTGCGATTTTCGTGCCGCGCTTTCTCTTGCATTTCGGGGTGCGCTTACTGGTTTCAAAGGGGAGAATTCTCGGCCGTGCCCAAATTTTTCCTGACCGAAATGACAAAGACTGTCTATCTTTCAAATTCAACGATATATTTACCAGGATTCACCCGGAAGATAAATATTCTCTTCCGCCTTTTTCCATATCCACAGGCCTTGCCCTGCGTGTCCACCCCAAAATGCCGAATTAAAAATATGAAAATAATATGTGACTATCAAAACATGTGACTATCAAAACATGTGACTATCAAAAAATTACATATAAAGAAATTAAAAATAGGATTGCAGTTAAATCACGATAGCTACACCTAATAAATTGTGATATCGTAGTTTTAATCAAGCCAATGACGACGTGAGCTTTCCTGAAAGCAAAGATACTGAAAATATGGCTTGATTTGTATCGATTTTCTGTGTTTTCCTCCCAAAAGAGGAGGACGGGTACGTTATTTGATGTAATTTTTAAGGGGGGGGGGAGTGTAGCACTGTAGCAGTGGCTGACCGTAGGATACAGTAAGGGGGTAGGTAGGCGGTCGTAAAATTGAAAAAAAGGGTGTTAGAATATATGAACCTTTAGAGTCAATGAATCGTAGAAAGTCAATTTTGACTGAAAAGTAAATTCAAGATTCCTCGATCTCTTCTTCGATATGAGATCAGAAGAATATTCAATATTAAAGTGCGATTGAAGTCTCATTTAAGCACCCCATCAACGGTAATTACCAGTCAATTATATAATCTCGGGTGTGACAACTAAAATTCCGTCGACTTTCACACATGAACTGCGTGCCGGAGTTTTCTCCATCGGTGACAGTGCTGACAGGATTCTGCATGATTTTTTCCCTATTCATTAGTGAGGACCCGGAGAAAACTAGAGAGAGAGCCCAACGGGAGGGTGTCGTTGTCGCGGTCGGTGTCGGATGGGAACTTTCCAGCGGGACATTTTCACGGCCGCCAAGACGTCAGCGTTGTCACCTACGGAACGTGACGCTATGCCGACGAGCAAACAGCAACCGCGGTTCTTGTCGCGACATTCTTAATTGCCGCGCCGCCACCACGCTCCGTCCTGTGATGATGTGTTGGAAAACGCCAGCGCTCATTACTCACGGCTACTGCTTCGCACCGTAGTGAAGGGGGAGGGAGGGAGGTTAGCGTAAAATAAGCGTACACTGCCGTGATAGCGAAGAGAGCACACTGGAAAAAAAACACATTTGATCTAGAGTCCAGACTCTTGAAAACATTGACAAGAAAAAGGACTCTTGATTCAATCAGATAGAAGCTTAAATCAAAAGGAAATCCGCTCAAATTAAGAGGCTTGGTTCTTGATTTAAGCTTGAATCTAATTGAATCAAGAGTATTTTTTCTTGTCGATGTTTTTAAGAGTCTGGACTCAAAATCCAATGTGTTTTTTTTTCCAGTGCAGTAAGTGTCAAATTTTCAGGAATCAGAGCGAACTCAATTCCTGTACAACTAAGGCTCAACATGCTAAGAATTTCCGTCAACGACGTTGTACACTTTAAAGTCAGGATCTGCAAAGATACGAAACATTTGCCAACAGTTCAACGGTGCCCATTATCGTTTTTCCGGTTAAATGCGAGACTAAATGCTGGCGTCATACACTTCTGTGATAGCGAAGGCAGCAAATAAGTGTCAAATTTTCGAAATCGAGTCTCTTTCAAAATTCATCCTGTCTCTTTTAGATGAAATCACTGATACAGCTAAAACAGCAAAATTCATCTTATTTTTATGAAAACGAGACATACTATGAGAAAGCCGTAAGTGCGCAATAAATGATGTAGTATCAGACAAAACAGTAGTGACATTATTCCTCCAGAGAGCTAATGAAAACAGTGCTTTCAAGTACAGTGACGGCCTCTTCTGTCAACGTCTAACCTGAAAATGTCTTTGTTGTGTGTCCAAAACGCAACCTCGAGAGCATGCAGGAGATAGCACTTACGGCTGTCTTGCCTGGCATACTAAAAGACCAATACCCTTTTCATGTAATTGAAATAAAATTACTCGCTTTTTAATCAGTCAAACGATTTCTAGGAGTCATTCGGGTGATTAGTGGCAATTTAGCAAAAAAAAGGAGACCTCTTTCTATTCAATTTTCTGCTTAGACGTCTGAGCCTTTCTAAGGACGAACCCTCGCCTCGGACCCTCTCTTCTTTTGCGGAGAAATCCCGTGATCCTCCTTGGAGGGACCCACACGGAGAAAAAAACTTCGTGCGTGGGACCCGAAGTTTAGGCCATATGGATCTCTGAAGTTTTCGGATTGAGCATCTGAACACTCAAGGTCTAGCTGCCGAAGTTCAGGTCAGACATCTGAAGTACTTCAGTTCTTACATCTGAAGTACTTTACACGTGAGAACCGAAGTTTTTCGGGCCTCCCGGTTATAACTATACGTGAGCATCGTTGCAAACTCATACACGGAGAGAAATTTCGACACAAAAGTTTGGTTAGTACGGGAGTAAAATACACGGAAAAAAACCTATCGTGCAAGGGACCCGAAGTTTAGGTCATATGGATCTCTGAAGTTTTCAGATCGAGCACCTGAACACTTTAGATCTACCCGTCGAGGTTCGGATCACACATCTGAAACTTCAGTTCTTACATCCGAAAAACTTCGGTTCTCACATCTGAAGTACTTCAGATGTAAGGAAGTTTCAGATGTGTGATCCGAACCTTGACAGCTAGATCTCAAGTGTTCAGATGCTCAATCTGAAAACTTCAGAGAACCATACGACCTAAACTTAGGGTCCCACGCACGAGGTATTTTTCTCCGTGCAAAGCATGATCGCATCCTAACTTTTACTATGTCAGCACACCCTCGGTGACATTATGCCTTAAGCAACGCAATTGACAGTGCTTAACAGTAGCGAGGTGTGAATGATCGATTATCGATATTTCCCCATTTGAAGCTATGGTAAAGTTTCGATTATAAAGGTCTTCATTGCGAAGACCCTGTCTATCGATCCTTTCCCATAGGTTTAGATGGCATATCAATCGATATATCGCAAAGTGCGCCACGCTGCCAGTGCCCAACATCGAATTTCTTCCTCTTTTGGACCTTCCTTTTCGATTGAAACTATGTTCTGCTGGGAAACATCCTTGGAAAGTAATGCCGAGTCCAGTGAATTGCTGGTCAGAACTGATTCCTTCATTAAACCGATCACAAGTAATAACCTTTCTTCACTTCATTGGTAACAAATGATTGCTTACATAGTTGCCATATTGGGTTAGTAACAGCAAAACCAATGGATGATTCAATACGAAAAATTACTTTTTTCGTTCAGCGACAGCACGAGAGCCTTGCCGTCCAGCGGAATTCTGTCAATCAGGATGAAAGATGACTCGAATCGTCATAAAAAGGAATGCCGATATCTGGTTAATTTTTTTATCCGAAGCACACAACATCGTTGTCAAATCTCACGGAAACCTGGTCAGATTTAAATCGAATTATTCTAAAAATGTGTGAAATTTGGCAACGTCGTGCGTTCACCGTCGAATCGACACCGGCGCGACGCGACGCCGCTAAGGCGGTTCAGCGTTGATTAAACTTAGCTGCTCGCCACTTTAATAACTTCTTTATTTCTAATGAGCCCTTTTGCCCCCTCCCTATCGATCGCGCCAAAGGGGGGGGGGGGGGGGTAAAAATTGCCGCAAGGTAGAAAAAAAACTAACGCACCGTCGTACTCCAATCTTATCGGACCGGTTCATGCGACATGACTCACAGCACCGAGCTGAGAAGATAAATGTAGACTGGTAATTTATGATGTCCTATCAACAAATTTTTAAATGATTTTCAAATGGTGATGTTTCCATAGGCAAGGCGTGTATTAAATCACTGCACCGGCAATGGTTTCCTTCCAATAATCATTACAGGTGAAGATAAAACGATTTATTCATCTACAATCCGGAAATCAATTAAGGATACACAAAAACTGATTGTTTGCATGAAATTAACAACAGTTACATGGTGGAACATAATTGCGTAACATGTGCACCATTTTGATGTTGAGAATGCACGCTAAAACGTTATCTAAGGTGATTTCCGAATGAACTGTCGCTCAAATCTCATGCGAGTAAAAACTTGCAAAAACGCCTGGAAAGATGCGACTATTGCTACTCAGTGACTGAGCGTGTTGCATATTGAATGGGATGAAGGCGCTCTGCTTTCAAAACCTCAGCCGATCGCTTTGTCCTCGTTTTCCAAGTTCAAATACTCGACAAAACAACACATGTGCCATTATTGCTCTCTATTTCTTCTGACGTAAGAACTATGCGACTTACCAATTTTCCAAAAAAGCCTCGAGATTTCGGTATCAAGGATTCTGCACCAAAGTTCAGAACCGAATTTCAATTGGCTTGTTTCAGATTTTTCTCCCCAAACACGGTTATCGTCATCGTGACATTTTGAAGAAGTTAACTATATTTTTACGATGCGTGACTTTCTGGTACAAACAATGAGTAGTAAAGCTCCCGCTCTTTTGAAAAACATTTACCTCTCCATATTTTTAGCCATGCTTTGCGGTGGATTCGTTTCAAAGAATGTTTCTGAAACTTTTCCAAACCTTTCATTAATATTACATGTTTGATAAAATGAATCTCATTCAACAGAAGTGAACCAACTTGATTACAGTAGTTTCTGGTAAAAAAAAAAAAATAATAATTACTTTCCCTTGATTTCCTAAACTTCCAAATTCAGGGTGTCTACTGAAACAGGCTGGTCGAAAATCAGTACTTTTACAGTGCTTTTTCAGTACATTCCCAAGAAACTCAGCACGTCTTCAACAGAAAAATTCAGTACTTTTTCAGTACCTCCAATCAACGAAATTTGAAAATATTGAATTTCTCGTTCAATTTGCCACAAAAATGACAAAAATTCTAGACCTCCTTACGGAATTTCCCCACTTTTTCGGTACTTCTGGACTACCTTTAAAAACTCAGTACTATTTCTGGACTTTCCGGAAATTCCGGACTAGCAGCCACCCTAAAATTGGTTCACACCCTGAAATAGAGTTCACGTAAAGATTTGGCAACATCAACTACGGATGCTGTTTTTAGCATACTTCCCGAGAGTATTCTCTCGGCATCAGATTTCAGTAGGCTCTTCCTAACTGTATCACTACGCACGAGGTCTATAATCTTGACATCTCACTCCAGCGCGCCACGGGTTACGCGGGGCTGGACGAGTTGCTGATCCGCTGATCAGTGTCAATCAGCGGCATCGAGCGCCGGTCACAGATCGCTGATCAGCGCGAGTCCGGCCGACTTTTCTCTACCCCGGCTTTTGAAACAACACCGCGCCGGCTCGGCTTTTCAAATCAACTTCCGACAAAAGACAAGATAACCAGGATTCTCTCCTGAAGAGTTTCTCCGAGCGTTTCTCCTGACTGGATTCTGAAGAGTTGCACTCATTACCTTGATGGTTTAGATTAAGAGAGAAAATAAATACATGAAAATATATTAATCAGCAGAGTAAGAAAAAAAACACAGGGCAGGAAACTTTCAAAGCACATTATTGGCGCCGTGGGATCGAAAACAATATCGATGGTGAAACTTCCGAACAACGTATCTGGTTTGCGACGTTGCGGACCTCTTGTTACACTTTCATATTTTTATTGGAGAACTACTCAACGTCAATTCTTTGAAAATTCCTCGATTTTTTGTTTTGTGTGTTGAAAAGTTCTGTGAAAATTTCAAGGAATAATGTTGATTTGTTCTCCTTCAAAAAAGTAAAACGGGAGCGGAGATTTTTGAAACCGTAAACAAAATATGGACGGAGTTTTGCTAAAAGAAACTATGTGCATAGGGTTTGCGTGGAACATAGTTCCTTTTAGCATAAATGCGTTCATACATGGTTTGGGAGTATCATCATCGATATGTTTTTGAGACCCTGTAGTAACAATCTAAGCCTTGTAATCGAGTGAGACTAAAGTTAAATTTTGAGGTTAACACTATTTTTCGCCGAATGATGGTTCATGCGTACCTTGTTGAGCTTAACCTTAATCAAATTCGCCTACTGATATCTGTATTTTCTCGGAGAGCTTTCGAAAAGTAACTTAAAGGATCTCTGAACAGACCACTCAACTTGGTGGGCATGTGAACTTCGGTCGTAAGCACAAAGTACGCTGTGCTCATTATGGAAACTTCTGTAGCTATAACAGATGTGCAGGAGTCCTACGAACAGAACTATGTTTCTTCAGTGTACCTCAATGTGTTCAAAAGTTACAAGTCGAAGCCTGGTGCCAGTGGTGCAGGATTATTAAAATATCACCATATAGAAAAAATAACAGCACGGAACCTCTGAAATATAGTGTCTCTGAATAAAAGCGTTGTTTCTCGTTGCAAAATGTGGTTCGATTTATCCTAATTTACTTGAAAAAAAACGACGGGGCGGTCGGATGATCGTCTGATTCTGATTCCGGGGCCTCGTGGCACAATGCAAATCGCTACTTGTCCAGGTGGCTTGAGCCGATAGGATTTCCTTGTCGGGCCCATTTACTTGGACTCCCCGCAATCACGAACGTTAAAGACCTGATGATTTGGCAGCAAAATACGGCGATTATCCTGCTACCTCATTCTCTCTTGACGGCTACTACGTTTTAATCTAATCTGGCGTAAAACACTCAGGCTGCTCTCGATCCTTTTAACAGAGGCCTGATAAACGAGGCAAGTTTCTCGCCATTGCGGATAGCCTCAATTCCTACCAAAGGAACTTGATCACAAGAGCAGCGCAAACCAATATGCCTAGTCAAGCTAACAATGTAAGATTTACTACACGTGTATGTAGATTGACTGATATGAACTTTGTGCAACAGTAGAAACGAACAAACATTAAGTTGAAGCGATCTTTCTGAAGGTCAGGAACATGTTTTTACTCTCGAATCTAGAACCTTCTCTTTTGTGAAATTGAATCGAAAAACTGAAAATTCCGTGTAGATTCTCTTGAAATCACCTTGGCTCTAAAAATGTCTATACTATCGATGATAATTGAATTCGTCAACTTGACGGCTGGACCTGGGTTGATGATTGTTGGGACAGAATTTGGTGGAACCTCCAAGGGGTTTCAGGACATTCCGTCAAAGATTTTTTGTCCGCGCACCTGTTTTGTCCAGTAGTTTATGTCTACGCGGAAAAAAAGAGTTGTGTGGAAAGAAACTATACAAAAATGAATAAAAATGTGAGAAAAACCAAGAAGCGCGCAATCATTGGTTTTAACCCGTATGGCTATGTACATCGATATTTTAGAGTCAAATACGTTTGGTTGCGCGGACACAGCGTTGCAGCACAGAAAAAGCACAAATTATAAAAGGAAACATTAAAGTGCTTTAGGGAATCATTCAATTTGACACGGAACCACCGTCATATTTACAAAACACATTTTATAATTTCCTCACATCTAATTTTTTTTTCATCAATTTAAATGAGGAAAATCCATGCAGAGTGTGCAAAAATGTCAACATCATGAACTGAAAAACACCGACTCCGCGATTCTAAACATTATGAGCCATAACACAGAGCGGAGCTGTGTGCTACCGGCGCGAAACGCGCACTAGCGCCTACAAACCTAAGGGGATACTTTACGCATTGCGCCATGCTGGAAGTATCCCCTTAGGTTTGTAGGCGCCATTGCACGTTGGGAGTTGGCCCGCCGCGCCGTAGCGCGCCACGGCGCCTCAAGCAGCTATTTCACAACAGAGGTGCTGCACAGTATCAAACGAAATTGAAGGTGTTCGAACATTTTAAGAATGATAGGCATCCTTTAAGAGTACGGAACTTTCCTCAAAAAATAATTAAAGTACTACGGCACGAACTCCCCTGCCGAAAAAACGCGTGGACATAAACTACTAGAAGAACCAGGTGTGCGGACCAAAAATCGTTGTCGAAATGTCCTTCAACCCTCCAAGGAAATTCCGACCTTCGAAATGAAATTCCTTTTTGGAATCAAGATGTTTGATAGTATTGATTCCAAAAAGGAATTTCATTTCTTAAAGGATGCATATCATTCTTAAAATGTTGGAACACCTTCAATTTCGTTTGATACTGTGCAACACCTCTGTTGTGAAATAGTTGCTTGTGGCGCGGCGGGCCAACTCCCAACGCGCAATGGCGCCTACAAACCTAAGAGGATACTTCAAGCATGGCGCAATGCGTAAAGTATCCCCTTAGGTTTGTAGGCGATAGTGCGCGATCCGCGCCGGTAGCACACAGCTCCGCTCTTTGTTACGGCTCATAATGTTTAGAATCGCGGATTCGGTGTTTTTCAGTTCATGATGTTGAAATTTTTGCACACTCTGCATGGATTTTCCTTATTTAAATTAATGAAAAAAAAATTAGATTTAAGGAAAATATAAAATGTGTTTTGTAAATATGACGGTGGTTCCGTGTCAAGTTGAATGATTCCTTAAAGCACTTTAATGTTTTCTTTTATAATTTGTGCTTTTACTGTGCTGCAACGCTGTGTCCGCGCAACCAAACGTATTTGACTCTAAAAGGTGTCACTTTTCAGAGCAATAAAAAAATTATTTTATGGGTGGTATGACAGTTGTTAACAGCGAACATCCCCATCGATACCGCCCACGCTGAAAATGAGTGTCTGTTATGATGAGAGGTCACGTGACTTCTTAATTATTTTTCAGGTGAAGCTAATCCCATCTAGCAATTTTTATTTCGAGGCTCTGTACTTCTGAGGATATTCTATCCGGTTCTATGCCATTGATATGAAACCTCTTTGCGGGGTTAGCCAAACGTATAATCTTTCAAAAAAGTTAACTGCAGTGATTTGAACTTGCTCAACTGAAGACTTGGAACTAGCTCAGCAACAAAGTTAGAATGTGGATTGTTTAAAGCCGAAAGTAAAACTTCCTTTTTCATCCCTCGCAAAATTTTGCATTGACGTCATCAAAAATCTTACACAAACTGACGCAACAGCTTCATGCTGAATTTTTAATGCGCGTTGGTTCAAAAACTCCATAACATACTATCCATTTGGCTCCTTTTTGAAGTCACGTGACATCTCATGATAACAGACACCCATTTTCAGCGTGGGCGGTATCGATGGGGATGTTCGCTGTTAACAACTGTCATACCACCCATAAAATACTTTTTTTATTGCTCTGAAAAGTGACACCTTTTCTGTTCAATAACTTTTAAAGCTGAAAACTCAAAGGTATGTGATTTTTTGCATAAATTTTGAGGTCAAGATTGACTTTTAGACCTTTTATACGTGCATAAGGAACATTTTTCCTTAAAGATCTGGAATACAATTTCAACCAGCTCAATATGAATCGAGGGGTTTGGAGGACAAAGCGCGTAAGTGCAGTTTTTGAAAAAATTGAGATTTAAATGATTTCAAGTAAATTCAGTCTTAACGCATAGTTTGTGAAAAATCGCTCCCAAATACCAATTTTTAAGCCTCAAAAAGTCAGTTGAACTTTCTATCCGGTAAAAGGATCCACGTTACCTCGAAATTTCAGACACGTAATTCTCGAAATAGCGAAAACTGCACTTGTGCGCCTTGTCCTCCAAACCCTGAAATTTCCCCCTCGCACTCTCGCAGTCTCCTTTCCCCCTTGCCTTCCCATTAGTCTGTGTCACACTATCAACATACTTCATCAAAATTTCAAGGTCAAGTGCTGTGATTGGTCCAAGTCATCGAATTAGCCAATCACAACACCTGAGGGGTTTAGAGGACAAGGCGCATAAGTGCAGTTTTTAAAAAATTTGAGACATTGATGATTTCAAGTAAAACTAGTCTTAATTCATATCCTGAATGAAAAATTCGCTCCCAAATTCCAATTTTTGAGCATCAAGAAGTCAGTTTGAACTTTCTTTTTGCTATATGGATATATGTAATTTCGAAATTTTAAACCTGTACTTCTCAAAAAAGCAAAACTCGACTTATGCGTCTTTTCCTCCAAGCCCCTCACCTGACCTTGATATTTTGATGGCTAGCTTTAATAGTGTGACGCAGGCTATTCTCACGCCTTTCGATAAGCCAGTCAAAACTTTCCCGATCTCGGAAGATGAATGATTCATGCGCGTGTCATCGGAAACGGGAGTAACGAGGTGGAGACACTCGTCGTTGTAAATTGGCGACCAGAATCGGATCATTCACAAGAGCGTAATTGTGTCGAAGCGCAATTGGGCCGCACATCGATCGATCGAATATCGATGTCTATTCGATTGTTAAATCCGTGGATGTCCAAACTCGGCAAATCAATACTCTGAGCCTGGACAATGAGAGGCTCAACTTCACAGTGGCGAGGCGTGAATGATCGATTATCGATATTTCCCCATTTAAACCTATGGTAAAGAATCGATTATTAGGCTGTTCGCTGCGACAGTGGCGTGGCGTGCTTTGCGATATATCGATTGTTATGCCATTTAAACCTATGGAAAAGGATCGAAAAATAGGGTGTTCGCAGCGAACACCCTAATAATCGATTCTTAACCATACGTTTAAACGGCAAAACAATCGATACATCGCAATTCACGCCACGCCACTGCGCTGCGAACACCCTGTTAATCGATCCTTTCCACAGGTTTAAATGGCAGATCAATCAATATATCGCAAAGCACGCCACGAGACTCACGAGAAACGAGAGCCTAAGTTTGAACATCGATCAATGCATTTATCGATTCTTCATCGATGACGAGAACTCGATTGAGCTGCTCGAGGGTTCGGTCGTACGACGGATTCAGCGCGACCACTTCCGAATTCGGCTGCGCATGCGCGAATCAGGGACAGGGATCGGCGCGATGCGAACTGGTCAGCGGACGTTTAATCACTTCCCTGAACAATAATTACCTACCAAAGGGGAATCTTCTCGCTGCGCGAGTGCGCGGCGTTTCGCGGAAAAATATGAAAGCCGAGTACGGAAGGAATTTTTGTGGTGGTCTGTGTAGATTCAGCGTCGTATGGACGGACAGTCGGTTTATTGTGATAGATTATTTAACTATTATCGAGATAAACTACCCATGAAAATGTAAATTGATTCGTTCTGGACTTTAATGTGTTACCTTTCACAAGTCGAGTAAATCAAGGGCACGGAAACTTAGTTTTCAAAAGAGTATTTTTTTTTTTTTTTTTTTTTTTTTTTTTTTTTTTGAAGTTGGGATGAAAGAAAGAAATTGGAAATTTACGAGGAATTGTACTTTTGAACGTAGCAAAGAATAAGTTGCGTTCAAATTTTTAACAACGACGATTTCGGAGTTATGCGTCATCATCATAAAAATTTCAGATTAAAAATTGTCTTAAACTACAAAAGTTGACAGCATCTTAACGCATAAACCTTACTTTTTTTTTAAATTCGTGGTACTGTTTGTGTCAAATTGACCGAAAAACACACCTTCAAACAGTGTCTACATGTGCCGACTAAATGCGGCACTCATGAGCCGTAGACATATGTGACAAGAGCGTTGTGGACAGGGCTTTTGTGTTAAATGACGTCAACTTGAATCTCCTCGTCCCCATCGCCGCCGCTGCACGGAGAAAAAAAAAACACGGTTATTTGACGGTCACCACGGTAATAATGTCACACGGGATTCCACGGTAGTGGAACCGTGGATTTTGGTAATATTATTGAAGAGCACAGTAGCATAACCATGCTCATAATAAAATGTCTGTGCTCACAGTAATATTACGGTGAACACGGTCATATCACCATGCTCATCGTTACAAGAGTCAAAATCCACGGTGGCGCTTTATAATCCCCATTCATTCTTACGGCCCTCGACTATCGAGCACAGCCCTTCTTTCCCACCTGTATCTGGTTTTGTTTGGCAGAAGTACGTCTAATGGACCACTAGACAAGGTACGAATTACAGCATTCCGATACATGTTTCTCAACCAAAATTTCACGTAAAACACGATTCGCGCAACGAAAATTACTGAAACCAACTCCTAACGAAGATATTAACCTTTTCATTTCACATTGGTTACGAGGAATTTGAACTGCCCGCTCACAAGAAACTCAAAACTCTACGTGAGTCAAATCGCCCACTACAACGGTTTCAGCAAGCTTCTCAATCGAGCAATGTTCATTTCCCATCATGTATTGTTCAAAATATTAGCAATTTGCTATAGCTGAACCAAAGCGTCAAGATTGAGGTTGCCAGATTTTTATATCGCAGAGACCGTCATGATAACGTTTAGCGCGCGATGTGAATCACGTAGAGCATTGAGTTTTCATGAGCGGGTGGTTTGAATTCACGCATTAAGAATCATTAAATATCTTCGTAAGGAGTTAATTTCGGTAATTTTCGTTGCGTGCATCGTGTTTTACGTAAAATTTTGGTTAAGAAACATGTATCAGAATGCTGAAATTCGTACCTTATCTAGTGGTCCATTTTCACCCGCTCTCATCAAAAACAACAACGCACAGACCCACACTCACGGTGCCGTATTGCAAGTACAACTGCACTCTAAGTGCAACCGTTTCCCCTAGTTCCAAGGAACTAACGGTGCAGCAAAGTGATTGAACACTCCTTGCGCTTCAGCAAGGTGCTCAAAAACACTTAGAGTAATAGCGAGAGGCTAGGCCTGGCGTGGCGGGACGACTGCGACTGGCCGACGCGGATCCTAAATTGGTTCGGATTTCCTCACCGGGGCCGTAAATCCGGAGTTTAGTATTGACTCGGGAACCGCGAGTAATACCAAGCCCGCCCATCCATTAATTGTTTAATCTGATGGTAATTGTGAGCCAACAGCGCCTTTTTATTATATTTATTTACCCGCACCACTCCCGCCGCCTGCTCGCGCGGGCGGCCTTGTCTGTGATACCCGCCCTGCGTTGCCCTGTCTTCCAAGAGCTCGGGTTTCTTCCGAGATGCGGCCGGGAAAGCTATATTGCCTATAGACTCTCCTATATAGACTATATGAAGACTTATCTGTAATAATAGCGGATGTGAAAATTTACCTTATCGACACACATTGAAAAAACTGTTTTGGCATCGAGAAAATACTTGAAATGTGATCTTCGAGATCTTTTCATTATGACAGCGGGCCGATTATTGAAATTTAAACCAGCCCGATAAGACATCGAATTGCGATATATTGCATGATTAAGATAGGGCTATGTCTTGTCGTAGCGGGCTGACATAGTTTCAATAATCGCCCCGCAGAGCCAAACATATTAAATTTGTGTGTGAACAAAACAGTTTTTTAAGCGTGTTTCGAAAAGGTAATTTTTCACATCCACTATTGTTACAGATAAGTCCTCATATATGTGTTTTATGTACTTGCTTATAGACTATATGTATCAGCGTGAAGGAGAAAGAGGGGCGAACACAGACAAAAGTGACAAAAGATTTTACATCGATTAATAGAAAGTGTGCCGCTGATTCTAGTCATCCTACACTCGTTTAGGGTTTGAAAGGTAAATTTCTCGTACCAGGGAATGGATTTTTTATGAGCAACTTTTCGGAAATTTTTAGCTAAAATTTAACATTACTCGGAAAACACGCCCCATCACTCGGCCCGTGGGCTGTTTACGGAATTCGATACGCGAGACCAAGAAGACGACGGAAAAATGAGGTGATCCTATTTGTTTAAACAGGAGGTTGTTTTAGACAAAGAGGGAAATAATACAAATAAAAGTTGGCTCGAGCCTTTCGACCGCAAGAAAAATGTTGGCCTCAGCAGATTGCGTCGATTTTTGCCTGTCTCATGCGCACAAACGCAACTCGGAATTATCTCTATCTTCCTAGTCCTGCGTTAAAGTCTCCAAGATAAGTAAAGCCTGTAAAGCATTAAGTAATGCCGAGATTATTTAAATAATGTAATTTATTTATTTTGAAGTTTTACCCCCTACGAGCACAGTTCTGTCATGCTAAGGAAGAACGCCGTAGGAAACTTTGTGGGTTGCCAAATTTCTTTCGGTAAAATACAAATTTTCTGGGAAAATTTGTGTAAATTATCCGTCCAATTTTTCGGAGAATTTTCTTCGCAATCTAATCTAAAGTATCAGAGGATTTCAAGTGAAAATATTCATTATTTGTCTCAAAAATTAATATTTTCGGAGGAGAAATTCGACAACTCTCGGATGTTCATACGGCGTTTTTTCTTAGCACGGCAGAGTGCATCTCCAGCTCCTTTGAGATTTAGCCGAATGACGCTTCCGATTTTAGATGATTTCCATCGGCAATCGACTCAACCGGAGCTTACGATATTTTCATGTTCGTACTGTGGAGAAATAACGAACGAACATTCAAATGTTGCCGAATTTCCCTCGATAAAATATTTATTTCCTACAAATGCTATGAATAATTTTCCTCATAATTTTCAGATACTTTGGATTAATTTGAAAATAAAGTTCTATGAAAAATGGAAAGAATAATGCCCATCAGTTTTCCAGAAAAATCATATATTGCCAAGAAAAGTTGGCAACGCTGGAAAGCTCATACAGCTTCTTTCATAGCACGGCCGAATGTTGGTGCGTGTACATGACTAGACAGGGTGTGGTAAGCGCGATAGTTCTGACAACCACGCCCTCCCCCGCCCCCCTTTAGGTCCTCCTCCACTCCGACCAAAATCTTTTAATTGCCGGTTGTGGCTCAGATAAACGCGCAATTTTTAATCCCCCCCCCCCCTTCATCAAGTTCGCCGAATTTCGCTTTCTTGATACTGCCGATTGCGCGATTCGCGATGCTGCTATTGTTGGCTCTGATTTATTTGATAGTTAATTTCGATTGCTACATTCGCCAGTTCGCACCGTACAGTCGGGTCAATGTCTTATAGATTTTCATTTCGTTGAAGCATTGTTCCGCTCTCAGGATGAGAAACCGAGAGGCAAAGCAGCGGGCTGATTGTTGAAATTGATAGACAAATCTATAGACATAGATGATAGAAGGGATATGGAGGGATATTATTGGTGGAAGTGGGTGGTTGCATAGAAAAAGGAGGTAGATAATAGACTATAACTAACGCCAGCCTGCGAGCGACCCTGTAGTTAGTCCATCATTTCTCCCTTAGTCTATAGGAATTACCCATTTCAACAAATAGGATCGCCTCATACTCCGTATGTCATCTTTGGCTATAGCTTTGTCTATCAATTTCAATAATCAGCTCGCTAGCTTTAGGGAATAAATGACTTAAGGATCTAGAAATCTATTCCTCCAATTGTCATTCTTTAAAAAAAATTGAAATCTATAATTTTTTTTCAAAGGTATGGTTCACTCACTCATTTTTGCCAAAATTGTCAATTAGGCGGTACTGTTCCTTAGTCCTCGTATTATCATCTTTAAAAAAATTGAATTTTTTTTTATTTTTTTCAAATATATGATGACGATGATAGTGATGATGATGATGGGATGAAAATTTTGAACACGAATAGAGTAAACAGTTATTAGATCATCTCTCTCCTGTGATATCTAACCCAAAGTTTACGAGAACCGGCCAAAGCCGCACCAACATGTTCAAGTGTATGCAAGTTCGCGTGAAGGTACACGCATGCACAGGCGTACTTTCATCGGCGATACTATAAATCAAAGAGCGGAACTATGTGTCAACAAGGGCCCGAAGCTGGGTCGCTGGAGCCATGGCGGCTCGGGCCGTGTGGAAGTCAAGTGCACGATGGCGACCTTGATGCCCGGCAACTGACCACACGTTCACGTACCGCAAGGAGCAACACTCGACGGAGCAAGTACCTGTAACAAGTGCTGATACGCTGCACGCTGGCAATGCTGATCATCGGACCCGGCTGCTGAAACCGCTTTTTACAACTTCGCATCTTGCATTTCCACTCTTCACCGGTTTCAGAGACCCCGTATCTCAATCTGGGGCTTGCAGCTTTTGCGGAATAACTTGAGAATTTGTATCCAATGATCCTAGACATGCAGTTGCTCGGTATAATGAACAACCAGAAAAATACACTCACAGAAAAAACTATACAGTGCTGAGCACTAACTGTTTAGATCAAATGGAGCCAGCTAGTATTTCAGTAGAATTGAGCTCTAAAACTTTAGGGCCCAGCCCTACAGACTGTAGGTCTCAGCAGTACGTCATATTGGCTGGTTCCATGTCATCTGAACAGTTAGTGCTCAGCACTATATAGTTTTTTCTGTGAAATCCGTAGGTGCGCAAAAATGATGTAGTTTCAGGCAAAACGGCAGTAAGTGTCATTATTCCTCCAGAGAGCTAATGAAAACAGTTCTTTCAAGTTAAGTGCCGCCCTCTTCTGCCAATTTTCAACCAGAAAAAGTTCTTAATGTGTGTCCAAACCGCAACGACGAAAGCATGCAGAAGATGGCACTTCCGGCTGTCTTG
The DNA here is from genome assembly GCF_001854935.1 of Bemisia tabaci. Lineage (NCBI taxonomy): Eukaryota > Metazoa > Arthropoda > Insecta > Hemiptera > Aleyrodidae > Bemisia > Bemisia tabaci. The sequence continues at coordinate 547,763 of NW_017547141.1, read as the reverse complement.
CCGAACAATAGCCTAACATGAAAATGAATAATTCCCTTTCTATGGAATTGAAATAAAATCGGTCGATTTTTAATCATTCAAACGATTTCTAAACGTCCTCCGGATGATTAGTAGCGATCTGACAAAGAACGGAGGTTTCTTTCAATAAAATTTTCCGCTCAGAAGCTTCTGAACCCGTTTTCCTAAAACTTCTTTGAGGAGTTTGGAGGATAAGGCGCATAAAAGCAGTTTTTGAAAAAATTGAGATATTAATGAATTCAAGTAAAACCATTCTTGTGCATGTTCTGTGCAAAATTCGCTCCCAAATTCCGCTTTCTAAGCATCAAAAAGTCAGTTTGGACTTATTCTTTNGCTTTCAAACAAGCTAAAGTAAACCAAAATCGGTCCATTAGTACGGAAACGCCAATTGTTTTAGTCAAACTTGCTTTACTGAGAAGTTTGGAAATGGCGTTTAGCGCCTTTTCGCATAAATACGTCCAAATGACCTAAGGATCTAGAAATCTATTCCTCCAATTGTCATTCTTGAAAAAAAAATTGAAATCCATCATTTTTTTTCAAATGTATGGTTCACTCACTCATTTTTGCCAAAATTGTCAATTAGGCGGTACTGTTCCTTAGTCCTCGTATTATCATCTTTAAAAAAATTGAATTTTTTTTTATTTTTTTCAAATATATGATGACGATGATAATGATGATGATGATGATGGTGGGATTAACATTTTGAATAGAGTAAACAGTTATTAGATCATCTCTCTCCTAAGATATCTAACCTAAAGTTCACGAGTACCGGCCAAAGCCGCACCAACATGTTCAAGTGTATGCAAGTTTGCGTGAGGGTATACGCGTGCACAGGCGTAAGTATACTTTCATCGGCGAATCCTATAAATCAAAGAGCGGAACTATGTGTCAACAAGGGCCCGAAGCTGGGTCGCTGGAGCCATGGCGGCTCGGGCCGTGTGGAAGTCAAGTGCACGATGGCGACCTTGATGCCCGGCAACTGACCACACGTTCACGGACCGCAAGGAGCAACACTCGACCGAGCAAGTACCTGTAACAAGTGCTGATACGCTGCACGCTGGCAATGCTGATCATCAGACCCGGCTGCTGAAACCGCTTTTTACAACCTCGCATCTTGCATTTCCACTCTTCACCGGTTTCAGAGACCCCGTATCTCAATCTGGGGCTTGCAGCTTTTGCGGAATAACTTGAGAATATGTATTCCATGATCCTAGACATGAAGTTGCTGGGTATAATGAACAACCAGAAAAATACACTCACGGAAAAAACTATATAGTGCTGAGCACTAACTGTTTAGATCAGATAGAGCCAGCTAGTATGGCAGTAGAATTGAGCTCTAAAACTTTAGGGTCCAGCTCTACAGACTGTAGGTCTCAGCAGTATGTCGTATTGGCTGGTTCCATGTGATCTGAAGAGTTAGTACTCAGAACTATATCATTTTTTCCACTTAAAAAATGAGAGACCCGTAAGTGCACAAAAATGATCTAGTTTCAGGCAAAACAGCCAGTAAATGTCATTATTCCTCCAGAAAGCCGATGAAATCAGTGCTTTCAAGTAAGGTGCCTCCCTCTTCTGTCAACTTCTAACAAAAAAGAAAGCATGCAGAAGATAACACTTACGGCTGTCTTGTCTAACAATAACCTAACATGAAAATAAATTATACTCCTTTTATGTAATTGAAATGAAATCGGTCGATTTTTAATCATTCAAACGATTTCTAAACGTCCTCCGGATGATTAGTGGCGATCTGAAAAAGAACGGAGGCTTCTTTCAATAAAATTTTTCGCTCAGAAGCTTCTGAACCCGTTTTCTCAAAACTTCATTTGAGGGGGTTGGAGGATAAGTGCATAAGTGAATTTTAGAAAAAATTGAAGATATTAATGATTTCAAGTAAAACTATTCTTGTGCATGTTCTGTGAAAAATTCGCTCCGAAATTCCGCTTTCTAAGCATCAAAAAGTCAGTTTGGACTTTCTTTCCACCATAACGATCCATGTAATTTCGAAACTGCAAAAGTGCAAACACGTGTACCTCGAAATTGCAAAAACTGCACTTATGCGCTTTGTCCTCAAATCCCCTCATTTTTGCTTTTACTGTTCTCTTCGCTGTTATCACGGGAGCTTTCCTAGCGCTACAGGAGTTTGCCCCTCGATTAGTCAACCGCGCTTCTCGCGAGGAATGCGTTGGAAGTTGGTCGCCGAGTGATTTCAATGCAAGCCGCGGACTAGCCGTAGCCGGGCTGGTATCTCTCTCCATTGAGAGCAAGCTCACATTGTTTCTTCTCCACCGACCCCCCTCCTCCGGCCTGAGTGTTTTCCGGGCGCATAATCGGAAGACCACCCCTCTCGCGGTCTCGAGGGGTCCCTGTCCCCTGGCCTTGGTTCTCGGACTTGCTCCGCTTCCGTATCGTCGCCGCCTTCGCACAGTGATCCAGGAAACACGATCGGGGGCTCCGAGCTCAAGTCACTGCGCATCGGACTTGACAATAAGCAATCAAAGTCGGCCGATTTTTAAAATGACTGAGAGAACGAGCGCACTGGAAAAAAAAACACATTAGATCTAGAGTCCAGACTCTTGAAAACATCGACAAGAAAAAGGACTCTTGATTCAGTCGGATTTAAGCTTAAATCAAAAGGAAATCCGCTCAAATTAAGAGGCTTGGTTCTTGATTGAAGCTAGATTCTGATTGAATCAAGAGTACTTTTTTGTTGATGTTTTTAAGAGTCTGGACTCTAGATCCAATGTGGTTTTTTTTTCCAGTGCGGGTTGATTGTTGAAATTGCTAGACAAAGCTATAAATAAAGAAGACAAAAGGGCTACGGAGGGATCCTAATGGTGGAAAGTAGTGATTGCAATGGACGAAGGAGGCAGGTAAGATGAGGTAGACTGACTAACAGCACCTTCTAGAGACTCTATAGTGAGTCCATCATTTTCTCCTTTAGTCTATAGGAACCATCCATTTCAACCAATAGGATTGCCCCATAATCCTTATGTATTTTTTGCCTATGGCTTTGTCTATCAACTTCAACAATCAGCAGGAACCGAATTGGCAAAGCCTCCCTTAATGTTACCGGACGTTGGGAAAAATTCATCTCTTAATACTTCCTTTTTATGCTGAAACCATCAAAACGCGAATTCTGGACTAGCCTAACTGACCCGTTGTCTCAAAGAAGGAATGGCAAACGAAGAATTTGAAAGAGTGGGAATGGATCAATTGCGCTGGTCTCAGAATTGTGTTTTGATGCTTGATTCTTGTGGATCAACTAGAAATGAGCAGATCTGTCTAATTGCCAACTTTTTACGTTGAATATTAACCGAGATATCGCGCGAAAAATAAGTCGGTTTCTAACGTCATCTACCACGGTAGTGACACCATTGGTTTCATTCACATTACTCTCATCACTCAGTGAAACACATATTTGCGCTGCGGGAATCTGGGATGAAAGCAAGGTTGAAGAAACCAAGGGTGTCACTACCGCGGTAAATGAAGTCATAAAACGAATTTTTCAAATCGCGTTATCTCGGGCATTACTGAATGTCGAAAGTTGCCGTTTAGACGGATCTTGTTATTTTTAGCTGAACTGCAAGTACCAAGCATCAAAACACCATTCTGTGACCAGGACAACCGACTCAAAATATTTAGGTTCTTGAGCTGATCCTCCGTGTGATCTGGATTTGACGTAATGCGAGCGTGAGCCGGTCGTGGTCCAGCGCGGGACCGCCAGACATGGATTCTGCGCGAGTCCGTTCCGGTAGCGGTGGCAATGATTGCAACTGCACGCTGATCCGCCCGGCTAACACGAGAGATACGTGGTCGTAGCATCCGCGATGTTTGACCCACGACCAGACACCCGCATTGCTGCCTCGTCATAAGCAAATTACCAGAATACCTACGAGAGAGGATCCCATCGTCCGAGGGAGGTTTTCGATACAACGTAAGTACTTAATGACGACAATAGAAATACAACATGAGTACAAAAACGGATGACAATAGTAGAAACAAAGTACGATTACTACGGCAATGATTCAAAAATTTGATATAATTTGGTAGTTGAACTAGTAGACAGTAAGAAACAATTTAAAAGGCGGGTAACAGGGCTGGAATTCCACAAACGAGACCAAAACGTTCCGGCTGAAATCGTTTTTATGACAGCTGTCATAACAACATTCTCGATTTGAAAGGTACTGTTAGGTACTTTTTTAGATGTTTTAACAAGTTCCTTTTCATTTATCCAAATGAGGATCGCTGAATTCAGCCGAAACTTTTTTGTCGTGTTTGTGAAATTTTAGCCTTGTTACCCGCTTTTTAAATTGTTTTTTAATGTATATCTTGTGACGGACCGCGGAGCATCTGTCATATCTCTTGAACTTATAGTTGAACTCTCCGAACGATTCATATCAGTAATTCCAGGCATCTCTACAAAATTTGACTAGCCTCTTTCAGTTTGCCTTTTTAAGTGCGTTTGAGAAATCATCTCCATCTAGCTATTTCTTCCCTAGATTTCTTGCGACACTACCATCATTATGTGGAAATGTTCATAGCATCCAAAACTTTAGGGTGGCACCACAATTTTAGGGGATAACCCCTAACATTTTTTTCCCGTGAGTAACTTCCTCTGACAATCTGGCAAGCATTCGATAGTGGATGGTTGCGGTTTCGTGCGTCACACTCACGCGATTCGGTTTTTATCCGCTTGGATGATCGCAACTTCGATCCGCATCAAAAATCCCAATTTTTCCATCTCACATCGCATCTGGAAATTTTGATGAGAGCACCAGGAAAACACCGTTTCCTTTCCTTAACCAATACTAATTTTCCTCCGAAACTTTTAATCTCTATGTTTCGTTAGTTTCAGTCAATTTTATGAAGGAACAAAATAGGAATGTATGTCAATAGGACTCACCAAGAATCAAACGGAAAAATGATGCGATACGTATTTCGGTTTTGGTGAAACATCAAGCTTACCTGAAACAAAGTAAAAAAAACATGAGTTATGGAATACAAAAAAAATAATAGGGTCATACGAACAATATTATACTTTGAAAATTTGAGCTGCGGTAGAACTTTAATCTGGGAGAAAACTTGAGTAGAATGTGAAGCAAGGTCTAAGACTTTAATAACTTTAAGAATAATTTTACGTTTATTAAGTTCATTAGGTTTTTATCCGTAAGAAAAAAATTACTATCTTCTTTTAAAAAATTCCTACACTCTTCAAAAAAAAATTGAAATTTTTTTTGTTCTTTTGTCATTGTTTGAGATCATTGATCACTTGAAAATAATGTATGTATATGTATGTTAGAATGAATGCATCAAAATGCAAATACATGTTGAAATATAACTTAAATAAATTGAAATGTTTCATGCTGGGTCAATTTTAGATCTTGCAATCTATACTATAAGCTCCAAGACCTCCTAATTTTGCGAAACTGGTGACGCTTAGTTCCAGCGTTCTACCGGGCCGATTTTCATGATTTTTGCGGCTATTGACGGGCAATTGTCTCTAGATAAGCCAACTCTTTTCAGATTTTGAAAATATGGCCCAGGTTTTTTTATATTACGTGGTAAAGTTGCGAATTCTCCCATATAAACAATGTAAATGTATGTGTTTTGTCATAGTTCGTTTGAGCATTCTACTGGGCCGATTTCCATGATTTTTGCGTAAATCGACAGGTAATAGGCTCTAGATGAGCCCGCTCTAATCAGATTTTGGAAAAAGGACACAGGTTTTTTTAAAATCACGTTATTAAAGTGAGTGAATTTACAGAGTGCTCCGGGACTGCTACCGCTATGCGCGGGAGGATGCGCAGTGATCGAGGAGGTTGCGCAGTAGGTGTGTAGCCTGCGCATCAGCTCTACACTTATCTACCCAAGATTTCCGCCGATTCCCTCATGACGAGCGGTGGCCGAGTCGTCTACGACGTCGGAAGTGTCCACATTGATCAAGGTGTGGGTTCGATCCCCGCCTCCAGAGATACTAAATTATTATCCGATTTAAACAAATCGTTGTTTTACTGTAATATTTCATCAAGCAGTCATTCCAAAACGCGTCCTTTTGACTTCAAAATTTTTTTTTTCTTTATTCATNCTACACTCTTCAAAAAAAAATTGAAATTTTTTTTGTTCTTTTGTCATTGTTTGAGATCATTGATCACTTGAAAATAATGTATGTATATGTATGTTAGAATGAATGCATCAAAATGCAAATACATGTTGAAATATAACTTAAATAAGTTGAAATGTTTCATGCTGGGTCGATTTTAGATCTTGCAATGATTAAATAGGAAGTTAGGTCAGTAGAGCGCTAAGCACGGATATTGTTAAAAGAAGTTAGCCAATTTAAGATTCAACTATAAAAATACAGAGTTCAAAATGAAAGTGAGAGGTGAAAACTTTTGATCCTCTGCTATGAGTCAACGAGAGAATAAACTCTCGGCACAAAAGCGACTTCTCAGTTAATCCGACCAGGTAATTTGACAGTATTAAGTCGGATCAGCAGCGATATTTTTCCGGTCGAGCCACGCTCAGAGTGCTCAGACACGGTATAAATCTACAGCTTAAATTTCAAAGCGGCTCCCGTGCGCCAAGTGAAGAAGGATGCGTAACATTCTTGTCAGGGCATAAAGTCAGTAATATGCGCATCGCACTTTAAAGCATCGTGACATATATTGCTACCGAATTCAATTCAATCACTGAACGAATCCTGTATGTAAGACTTGCAGTATTTTCTCGAAGAAGGAAGAGTGAATTAATTTTTGCGAGAGTCATGTTGGCTCATTCGCACAATCGACTAAAAACGGCCATGGCGATGGTGAGTGAAACATGGCACCATGCTGGTGAGTGAAACGTGGAACCACGCTGGTGAGTAAAATATGGCACTATGTTAGTGAGAAACACATGGTGCTATGTTGGTGAGTAGAACAGTAACATTATGTAACCATTGTAGAACACAGAACCATGTTGGTGAGTAAAACATGGTAGAAACATGGTACCAAATTGGTCAAATAGTTGCCAAACAGTGAAGAACGTGGAACAAGTTTGAGACCAAGATGGCACCCTCGTAAGACTCAATCTTCATCATCATGTTCAAAAATGATCATCAAAGGTATGAACAGATCTTCGATGATCATCAGCACAGTGCTACTGATGAAAAAGGCATGCATTTGAAATTTTGAGAGAGCAATTCCCAATTCCAGCGATGAGCAGGAATATCTGAAGACCTATATTCAAATAAATTCATGACATTACGTGACATGATATACATTGTTTCTTTTACATGAATTGGTAAAAAACAAGTAGATGAGATATTTTATATCAATTAACTTTCGTTCAGTTTACATGTGGTATATTTGGATCCAAACTCGATATTCAGTAAAATTTCATGGCGACTACAATTAGAAATTAACATCACGTAACTGCAACTAAACCTTTCCACGTCAATAATAGATAAATAATTTTCTGTGCTAATAGGGCACACCTTATTAATGATCCAAATCCAACATCTTGACTAAATCCAAACATGCTTTATCTTTACTCGTCGATAAACTTTTCAATTCTGAGCGTCTCTGAAAAGCCGTAAATCTTAACTGCTCATTGAAGTGAAAATAAATGGGGAAAAATTAACGATTCCTGACTCTGTATTGGAAACTTAATCTCGTTTTTTCTTCCTTTTCCCCCTTTTTTTCTGGTACAACGAAACACAGCAATAACACACCAACTGGACCATAAGGCAAAAGTATCGATGAGCATCGTATCGGTGAGTGAAGAGAGACCGACATGGACGGCGAGCCGTGTTTCGTGACGAATGTACTCACACGAAACCTCAACTCAAACACGATTCGATTAGTGACACTAATCGGTCCTCTTTAGTCCCTAATAACACACCGCACACCTCGGATTACTATGTTCGCCAGATATGCTATGATCCTCCATTCATTCATCGCACACTGGGGCAAATCCGAGTGAAGTGGAACTGGAATTTAGTGATTACAAATACAACGAAAGAAATCATATAAAAGGGAGAACCAACGCACAGTGGATCGAGTGAATAGGAGGGGTTCGACAAAATTTGGGAACTTTGAAAACTTAAAACTCCATCTTTGAGGTTTTAAAAGTGTTCCATTGGTTTCCTCGTGAAGTTTTCTTTTAGAGGTACTACTTAAATTTTAAAATGTGACGAATTAAACATCAAACTTTACAGTTTAAGTTGAAAATTTCATGTCCGACCTGTCTCATTGACTCGATCCACTGTGCCATAGCCCGATCGAGGACTTTAACAATAAAATTTGCTTGATATCAAAGGGTAGTTATGAATCAATGGCCTGTATTCCAAATGGATTGCATTTTGCAACTTCATCTTTTGCAATAAAATTGCGGAAATCGTGAAAAACTATGAAATTTAGATGGTAATGTTTGTCTTAAATTTACAGTTTTTAGCGAGTGAAATAGAAACTATTAATGGATAATCGGGTTTTTCCTCCAAGACAAAAGAAGTTGCACAATCTTAGCAACATTGCAATGCTAGTGGTTCCTTTTTGCAAAATGCAATCCAAATGTAATTCAATTCGATAGATATCGATTGTTTCACATGACTACAAATAGGTGAAGCCCAGAGTTGCCATTGGCTACGCATCTGCGATCTCTTAAATGAATCTCTGAGACCTGCAAGTAATCTGAAAATGGCAGTAGGAACCTGGAGAGCCTAGTGGCGGATGCTATGCGATGTACCGATTGATCTGTCATTTAAACCTATGGAAAATGATCGATAAACAGAGTATTCGCAACGAACACCTTAATAATCGATTCTTTACCATAGCTTCCAGTGGGAAAATATCGATAATCGACCACTCAACATGTTTTTCAAAGCGTGGCGTGTTTTGCGATATATCAATTGATCTGCCATTTAAACCTATGAAAAATGATCGATAAACAGAGTATTCGCAACGAACACCTTAATAATCGATTCTTTACCATGGCTCCAAATGGAAAAATATCGATGGTCGATCATTCACTCCTCGCAAACGGAAGAGCCACGCCGATGCGATCGGCAGACGACCGCTGGGTTGGGGGCCCGGGCCCACGCGCGTGTCCGACCGGTTGCGTCTCGGGCGCCTGATGAATGGGTCTGCGCGGTATCTGATAAGTCGCCGGCTGTGGGTTCCAGTCCAGCATCGGCATTGCCGAGACACGATCCCATGCAAATTGGTACCCCTCGGTGCCCCCTTCCCTCCCCCCCCCCAGGTCGGGCCCTGGGCGAAGGCGATAATAATTAGCGGGAAGGGCGCAGTAAACCGCACGCTGCGCCGATCGTCCGTTGGATTGCGCCCCCTTGCCGGACTGGGCGCTTGGGATATGATGGTGGCGGTCGAAGAGAATGGACTTTGGAGATTCCATGCAATTTGAGTCAATTTTGTCATGAATAATTACCAAATGTATGCGTGTGTCCTTCTCTTTACCTCCCACTTTCTTCTTTCTTCCTTCACTGGAAAAAAAACACATTGGATCTAGAGTCCAGACTCTCAAAAACATCGACAAGAAAAAGTACTCTTGATTCAATCAGAATTTAGCATAAATCAAGAACCAAGCCTCTTAATTTAAGCGGATTTCGTTTTCTTTCAATCAAAAATCCGATTGAATCCAGAGTATTTTTTCTTGTCAATGTTTTCAAGAGTCTGGACTCTAGGTCCAACGTGGTTTTTTTTTTCCAGTGTTCTCTTTTTTCCCTCCTTTTTTCGAGCAGACC
>NW_017547141.1:522227-532319 GCF_001854935.1 Bemisia tabaci | reverse complement strand
ATCTGGTTACTTGTGTACTCAAAAGAGCACAAATTATTTCGACAAGCCATGCAGTTAGATTTTCAGTCCTCAAAACGCGTATCGTGATTTTTGAGCCAATTCGTCGCCTACCTGACATATGGGCGTAACTACACTCTGCAATGAACCCTGTCTTCCATACATTTCAATGCTTTTCCGGGCTCATCTCAGTGCGTAGTTACGCCCTTTTTTCAGCCAAACGATCAATTTATGTGCGAATTTACTCTTCTTTTTGCCCTTGTTAAAGTTGACAACGCACCGGTGGGGGAAAAAGCAGCGGAATTCACGGGAAAATTGATCATATCGAGTGCAAACTTAGAAAGTAATTTCTTGGTGGAGATCAATATCGTCATTTTGGAGTTTGACAGGCATGCGCATTTATGAGGGCAAAAATGAACATATTGGGGGAGAGCGCCTCTCAAGAATAAGAATGGCATCGATTTGAAAGTAGTTTAAATTGCATGCAGAATTGATTATTACAATTCTCATGCCAATTGCCTTCCCAAATATTTACGACAAATATACCACATACACGGACATGTTTCAATTTGAAAGTATAACGAGGAATGAGAAGGAAAGAAGAGTCTTATTATTCTTTCTTGCCTTTGTTCTAAAGAATTTTCACTGATTCTTGCATGAAATTCGCGACGTCTGTCATACTTACTACAGTGAAAATCGGATATAGCGACTTCGAAGGGACCGGCCTTTTCCGGTTACTGTAGCCGATAGTTGCTATAACACATAGTTTGATATTTACGCACTGATCTCAAATTGAGCAAAGAGTAAAGGCGCTAGGGTATGAAGATGAGGTTTCCTTATTTGCAGAAGAAGAAACACTCTAGTTAGCCGTTAGCCATCGATATGCATATCACGCCGACATTGTGCTTGGCGCAATGCGTGAAGTATTCACACAGTCTTGCAGGCGCTAATATGCGAAGCATGCCAACCAAGCCGACTCTACTGTGTTTGGCGCAATGCGTGAAGTATTTACACGGTCTTGTAGGCGCCAATATAGATCCCACACAGACCGAACCGACCGTACCGTGTTTCACGCAATGCGAACAACATCCCGACAGTCTTGTAGACGCTAACCTAAGATGGAGTTTTTGCGTTTTTTGAATGGATTATTGTCATTTCAAACGTACTACATAAAATCCAACTAATTTTCTACTCCTGATTTTTTTATGTGTCACCTTCCGGCCAAGGTATCACAAGCACCGCACCATTTTATTTTTTTACATAGAACTTGAAGGTTGAATCCATTTGAAAATTTCACTGAATTTTATCGACAGCGTGAAGAAAATTCAGCGAAATTTTCGGACGCGTTGAACAATATCTCTGTAAAATAGTAAAATGATGGCGGAAATTTTGAAACATCACATGGCGCTTGTGATACTTTGGCCGGAAGGTGACGATGTTAGGTTGGGGTAGAGTCCCTTTATACTGAGAGTCAAGACAATTCGGCTCATGGATGTCACAAACGGGAATAAAGATTACAGAAATTGAACGTTTTTCGTAATCTTTGATCTGCCCATTCTCAAATGCCTTTCTCCGTTCCTCCTCTCATTCCGTTTGTTCCTTGCCGGACCCGTAATTCCCTGGTCCATTCCAGATTATAACCTTTGCAATTGGTGAAAATGTAATCTTTTTTCCCGTTTGTGACACTGTAGAGGCCTAAAATACGGGAACCAATCAGAAATGGATTCAAATTGTCTTGACTCTCAGTATAAAGGGACTCTAGGTTGGGGCACCAACCGCGATAAAAATCCTCCACGACGAGCGCACGCAATCCCTTCCGCTCTCCACGCTCCACCGTGAGGCCTAGTCAACAGTTCAAGACCGCGGTGAGTGAAGATTAATCTGCCTCCGTCTATCGCCCATTCTCGGTCTCTCCAACAAATTGTTTCCCTCAATTAGAGTAACTCGACAAAGAGCTCGGATATCATCGCCCATTTACTTTCTAACACCTTCATTAGCCCCCGTTTCTCTGTAGAAACAAGCGCCGTCGAGAGGTCCCGGACCCTCTCACTTAATAATTTAATTCCCCGTGTTATTTTTTCCCGCGCCTGCACGCATTCTTCCGCGACGCGCCTTCCCCCACAGCCTTTGATGCGTCCGATGATCGGATCCAGTGGCGTGGCGTGAATTGCGATGTATCGATTGTTAAGCCCTTTAAACCTATGGTAAAGAATCGATAAACAGGGTGTTCGCAACGAACCCCTTAATAATCGATTCTTTACTGTAGGTTTAAATGGCGTAACAATCGATATATCGCAAAGCACACAACGCCACTGATCGGATCCATCGTTTCCAGAATACCGCCGGTCTAAGGAAAAACGCCGTATTAGCCTTCAGACGTTGCCAACTTTGATCTTTTAAAATACGAATTAACAGGGAAATCTGTGAATATTTTTCCTCCAATTTTTTCGAGAATATTATTCGCGATCAGATCTAAATTATCCGCAATGTTCAAAAGAAAATACCCACGATACTCCTTAAGATTGAACCTTTTATCGGAGGAAGTTTGGCAACTCTTGAGTGTTCATACGACGCTTTTCCTTAAAACGGCAGAATAAGTGGACGTATTTTTATCAAACAGAACTATGTGCATCAAGATATGAGCCCTGAGACCCATAATAATACATGCATAACAGAGCTCACGTCATAATGCACATAGTTCTGTTTGATATAGAAATACGTCCAAGTGACGTACATCAACGTTCTCCGTAAGTAGAGCTAGTGGCTCTGCGGGCTGATTGTTGAAATTGATAAACAAAGCAATAGACAAAGAGGACATAGGGAGTATGGACTTGTGGAGCGATCCCACTAATTGAAATGGATGGTTCCTGTCCACTCTACTATGGAAGAAAATGATGGACTAACTATAAGGTCTCCGTATTTTCCATCGTTTTTCGTGCCAAAAGCAACGCATACTGTATTAAAATCAACCCAAACTTTTTGAATGACTTCCCATATTCACTTTATGATATTCCACATATATATGTCACTTCCAACTTCCCATATGTTCACTATCCCATTCATATTCCCGTTTATTTTTTATATACTTCCATATATCTCAAGTACACAAATACTTCTTTCAGTGCATATGCATTCTTGAGAGGGAAATAAATAATACGGATAATGCATATTGAAAACTTGTAAATCAAATCCATCACAGATGAGTCTCCTGTATAAATTTCCCCGTGTTTTGTAATGCGCTGGTTACACGCTCAAATTTCCATCAGTTTCCGATCAAATGGTGACTGGTGCGCACCATCTACCATCAAATTTTTGCGGCCTGTAAAAATTTGATGGTAGATTATGGAGCTGTGGGGCTCATTCTTCATCTGATTTCCACACAACTGTGCTTATTTCAATCAACACGCTGTTTTAATTAATTTTACTCATCAATCTAGATAACTCTCGACCGCCATCTTGGTCATCATCTTGATCGGAATTTGATGGAAATTTGAGCGCGTAACCAGGCCATGCGAGGGAAATAAATACTACGGATAATGCAGATTGAAAGCTTGTAAATCAAATCCATCACAGATGAGTCTCCTGCATAAATTTCCCCGCGTTTTGTAAGAGATTTGTTTTTCCATGAAAGGCACATCATTGCACGCACACACTGGCCGTCTCATAGATAGGAAATAACCAAATATTAATTCCGAGTATGCCCACGTATTCGAAACAAAATGGAGAAAAAAGGGGGAAAAGAAAAGAAGAGGATAAAAAGAAAAATAGAAAAAAAAACAAAAAAAGAAGAAGAAAAAACCCAGATCGATAACCAATTAATGGGTGGTTCTGACTTTAATCCTACACAAGAGGCGCGTGCTCATTTTCGGCTTCATGTAATTTCGTTGCCTGTGGAGAGGGATCATTAGTCACTGTCGAGCGCTAGTGGCGCTACTCGCGGCCTCTTTGAGAAACAGCGGTTCCTCCGTGTTGATAGCGCCCGGGACTGCTCATCATTATTCAAAATTCGCTCGGGCATCATCTCAACAACCATCATTACGTAACACGCAGGGCCCCTAATTCGATGAGCCCAACAGGTGCGACCTAATGGTCTACACGTTACGCTATTACCAAAACAAACAGTTTAAACTGTTACCGAGCCTCCTGTATTAGCCCATGTAAACATGGAAAAAGGAACGTCGGCTTGAGCCCCCGGAGATTTATAATTTCTTGCAAGACAGGGCTCAAGTGTGAATGCACTTACTATTGTACAGCAAAACTCATCGCTTCACTGGCATTATGGGCGTGAGTACACTTTTGGATGAGCCTCATTCTCCGTTAAACTCCATGTTTTCTAGGGCTCAAGTGAGAATAAAATTGGGCCCCGCGTCGAGGGGAGAGGGAGGGGGAGGTTTCGCCTCTGATTTCTCGAGCTCAATAAAAATTTCTCTGACGTCCATAAAAATAGGAGTTGAGGTAAGCGGAATTGTTTTACAATCCGAAGCTACGGGTCTATAGGAGATGGGCGGTTATTTTTCGATTGGGATTCTGCGAAAGTTTACGGCGTGGTTCATGAGAGGAAATAGGGCGAGAGATATCGAGATTACATGCTAATTGTACAGTACTATAACGCAACATCATAATTGGGTTATGGAGAGAATTTGCGATTGCCTCGGTATTTTAAACTATATGCCTTGAAAAACAAGAAAAAGACGCGCTTACAATATAAATTATGTTTAGTAGCGCTTTGAGAAAGGGACCAGAAAATTTTTTATATAGATTTACGTTCTAAAAGATACAATTTTTCCAAACTTCATTCGACTTCGAGGTACTAGGTTCGAATGCATGCGAGACTTTTAGATTTGAAAGTCTCAGATTATGTGTCTAAGAGATTGATACTTGTAAATGCCGCAGGCAGTTAGCAAATCGCCGGCAAATTGCAATCCATCCGTGGCAACAAATTAAAAAAATTTAAAGTGAAAAAACGAGGTAGGAAGTAGTGATTATTATGCTTTGAATTCAAACATACGTTTACGCATTCTTCTTTAATGTATGGTGCCAGCTAACACACTTGCGAGTTCGTGAAATGTAATCAATAATCTGAGTTGAGTTATAGTTTGGTTAAGCAACTAAACTAACTCCTTGGCAAAGCAGAGAGTATCGCTCGATTTGAAGGCGTTTCAAGCTGACGTCGCGTCGTGCCTTGAATTTCTTCGCTTGAGAAACGTTTACTACATCGACGTTATTGTAATTGCAATTAACAAGTACGGAGCTTGCAAATTGCCAGCGATTGCTGACTGCGTGCGACAAATATATAACTTTATTCTTGTCATTTATTATTGTATCCATAACTTCACATTACTATTTTGTCTATTGGGCCTTGATACCAAGGGACAAATGACACAGAGCAAAAAGTCCGATAATATTTATTTTATTAAAACGTCACCTATTTCGCCCCATTAGTATTGATGGGCGGTATTTTTCGCGAAAAAACCGAGTGACATCCCTTCTTGCCAATTCATTCAGGACAATTTATTAACCCCGAAATAATGATAGTACAAAATCTCTGAGACTTCCAGGTAGTTTCAAAACAGAATAATCGAAAGAGACAATTTTCCATTATGAACAAATAAGTTATACAATGAAATTCGGCAACAGGTGATGTCATTTAGTCCTCATTCAAGAAATTGAATTATAAATGCATAATTCTTTCGAAAAAGACTGCCCTTTCGGTGCACATTCGTCGCAGCGTTGATCTCATCCCCGAAAACTTTCTACAAAGACAAAACATGCAGGAATCTGACGTGGATCTTCCGCGCGCACGATTAACGGCCGTTAAGTGAATCAGTTGCGAAACATTGTAGTCCCGTTCTTGAGACGGCACATGCTGAAAAGTTACAGCCCGCATAAATCATAGGATCAGAGTGGACGCGCGCTCTCGTCTGTCGTTTTTAGAAAGAACGTCGTTTGGGCATCGGAACGTTGTCAAATTTCTAATAAAGAAATCTAGATTTCATGAAGAATTCATGCATATTCTTCTTTCAATTGCCATACAATTTTAGTCACGAGGACATAAGATGTGTCTGCACTGAAAAAAAATTCTCGGCGTATTTACGAAGGTTCGTTGGTATCTTTACCATCCCACTTTTTTTTACCAATTATTGGTAATTTTACCAAGACAGACTGGTAAGTTTACCTAAAAACCGGTATTTTTACTGTTTTTTCAGGTAAGAATACCACTTTTATTGATAATCAATTCCCGGTAACTTTGCCATTTTATCTCGGTCATTCTACCACAGTCGATTAAAAATATAGGCGTTTTTACCAAGGTCCAGTAATATTACCGAGAAAGTTCAATAATTTTACCGAGATTTCTCGGTAGAGAAATTGCCAATTCCATAAATGGTAATTTTACCAAGAAAAAACTGGGATCAAATAGAACCCTGAATTCTTGGTAATTTTACCCTTTTCTTAGTAAATACACCGATATTTTTTTTTCAGTGTGGAAATTTTGAACACAAATATTCATAACTTCTCTCGGAAATGAATATTTAGTCGGAAGAAAATTGGCAACTCGGGAATATTTATACGGCGTTTTTCTTTAATGCGATGGTCAAGTAGCCGACTGCGGAGTCCGAGCTGTGATTTCAGAGTATGATTTATCGCTCCGCAACGATTTCGATTCTAAGTAGGGCTCGGCTTATGACCGCCCGATGCCTGGGATACCTGGAATCCTCCGCGCGCTGCGTTTGTTTAAGTAGATTAATAGCCCCTCCCCCCCCCCCATTTTCCCTCGCGGCTGTTTAATTCTTTTGTGGATGATAACTTAAAGGGGAGGATGAGAACTGCATTGCTGCTAAAATAAACGGAGTGGGATTGAGCAATTTTCCGATGTAATTGCGCTTTGAGGAAAATGATGCCTTACGTCTATGGAGTTTTACCTAACGAGCATCTCCTTGTTTCGGCGGAATTGAGGAATTATACTGCGCTGAAATATACTACTGAGTAGCATACTTCGAGTCCAATACAAATCAACCCTTAGAAACTAATTGTTTCACTTTCGGCCCTCTCAACGCGAACTGCGCTAGTTAATGAGAACATGCTATTTGAAAAGTGCATTTCGCACAAAAAGTACTGAATACATAAAAAAAAATCCTAAAAATTGCAAACTTTTGACGTATGCTGACAATTTCATTTCAGAGATGTTAACAATTTAATTCTTGAAAGATTTAAGTCTTAAGCGACAAAACCGAAAAAAGCCATTTTAAAAATTATAGAGGCTCGAGAAATTCCTTTAAGAAAAACCGAAGTTGCAGCCGATTCTATAAACTTTTGTGCTACCGTGAAACAACAAGTCGAAATTTTACGATATGGATACAGTCAAGCCACACGAAGCTGATTCATTCGCAGATCCAGCAAATTGGCAACATTGTTTTTCTCCATTGAAATCGATGGAAAAGTATCGATTTTTGGAGGGGCCAGGCGCTCCGAAAAGAATCGATTATTTAACATGGGCTTAAATGGAGGAAAGCCGATGTTGCCAAATTGCTGGATCCGCTTCTGAGCCGGTTGTGAGTGCGGATCGGGCGCGATGACTCAAAAAGCGACGTTACTTACATCAACTAGTACTGCATGGGAACATTGATTTTATCCATTTAAACCTATAGAAAAGTATCGATTTTTGGAGAGGCCAGGTGCTCCGAACAGAATCGATTATTTAACATAGGTTTACATGGAGGAAACCCGATGTTGCCAAATTACTGGATCCACATCTGAGCCGATTGTGAGTGCGGATCGGACGCAATGACTCAGAAAGCGACGTCACTGACATTAACCGGCATTGCATTGCACGGCAACATTGTTTTTCTCCATTTAAATCCACGGAAAAATATCGCTTTTGGGNNNNGGGGGGGGGGGGGCACACTGAAAAAAATAGTAGAGCCGTAGAGACAAGATAAACTTGTTAAACCTGCCTTGTCTCAGGAACAAGACTTCTAGTCTGCCAAACAACTCAGTTTGTTTGGGAAACAACACCCGTTTGTTAATGCAACAAGACCAGTCTTGTTTTATATACTAGGTTTCTGAGCCACCGGACTCGATAGTCTTGTCACTGTGACAAGATTATCTACTAACCGCGAGTAATGGTCAAATTCAAAGAGAGAGTATTATTTTATATATTTTGAGAGAGTATTTTAAGTACTACGCTTAATAATTGTTCCCCAAAAATTTTTCTGGATGTTTAATGAAAAGGTAAAAACAATAAGTTTATAATTCGTTTTTAAAAATAAATAGCTCATGCTTAAGGTTTTAAAATCAAATGTATCTAATTATATAATTATTTTTTAACGTTTGATTTATTTATATATTATTAATTATTATCATGATATAAAATAAAAATAAAAATTAGAATCATAAACACGGAACAAAGGAAACATCGTTGCTTGAAGAAACACAATTTTTTGGCCCAAATTGTCCATTTTTATCTGATGTAGAATGTAAATTCCTTTTCGTAAACAGTAAATGGTAAAAAATAAAAAAAACAAACAATCTGATGCTCTACGCATTCCACAGACCTGAGATAGCAACAAAATGAAAAAGTAATTCTGTGGGCTGTACTTATACTTAAAATTCGGAACCCTAGATAACCAGCTTGGGTAGCTCGGTTAGTAGAACACCCGGTCCGTAATCAGAGGGTCCCGCCTTCAAATCCCGATCAGGTCGGAAACATTTGAAAGGTCGGATGGGACGATTCTGGTGTAAGAGGAGTGAAGGAAGTAGAGAGCAAATATATTTTCATATAAATCGTGCAATTCATTTAATTTTGTGACATTTTTTTTCAATTTCAAAATCTTCCGAAAACTGTGACAAGACAAGTCTTGTTCCCAGAACTAGACAATTTTGTTACCGTGACTAGACTTCTGACTTATGCAACAAGGAAGTCTTGTTCCCTGAACAGGACTGTATGGGTCCCATGAACTAGGATACCTTGTGGATCAAATATAACAAGACGGTCTTGTCTGGGAGACTAGAATCCTTGTTTCTCGGACAAGGCACTTTTTTCAGTGCAGGTGCTCCGACACAAATTGATTATTTAACATGGGCTTAAATGGAGGAAACTCAATGTTGCCAAATTGATTATTTAACATGGGTTTAAATGGAGGAAACTCAATGTCGCCAAATTGCTGGATCCGCTTCTGAGTGCGGATCGGACGCGATGACTCAGAAAGCGACGTCACTGACATTAACCGGTATTGCACGGCGGTAGTTGCGAGTTCGCGGCTCCGAGGGTGTAGCGAGGGGGGAGCGGGGGGATCGAGGGGGTGGGGGCGCACAGGGGGGACCCACGGTGGTCCCGCGTGAGAGTGAGTATGAGCGGAGTTGATTGACGAGGAGTCGGTGGATGGTGGACGGTGGATGGTTGCCCGGAGCTTGTCCATTGTCGGCTCGGCGCTTGTAAAAGTGAGCGTGTTTCCCGCGGCCATGCTAGTGAGTCCGTCTCGGCCCCCCGCCCCCCTCGCCTCGCCAGGGCCCCCCGGTCTCGTGGGAATCCCGCGCCAAATTCTTCCACCCGCCACGCTGTTGCCAAGCAAGAGACGCCGGCCGATGGCTGCTGACCAAAAGCAAGGAAATGGTCAACATCTACACTGATAAATATATGTGTGTTCTTGTGTAGCTTTTGGTTGATGTAGGAAGTGAAACACAAACAAATACACATTTTCAGAAGAAAGTAAGTTGCGAATGTAGCCAACATGCGTGAAAATCCATAAAACTGGAAATCTCCACACAGAGGGAAAAAGCTCATTCGGGCACAATTTTCCCTCATAGAGACGCGCTGCTTTGTGCGACACAAGGTACAACCATTTAGAAAGGCAACTGCAGGCGCCTCTCATCTCTATATTGAGATTGAGATGTCCAGTTTTCTGGATTTTAACGCACGCTGGCTACATTTCTAACTTACTGTCTTTAATACTCGTGCGTTTACAGTGAAAAAAAAGTTTGGTTGAATTTACCATTCCATCACGCAGCGTCAATTCAGAGTCAATTCTGCTAGAAGAAAGTTAATCGTTACTGGACGAGTACATAGACAAGTACCGCTGGACGAAATATCGAGAGGGG